>JAULAV010009008.1:0-25001 GCA_030789695.1 Scilla litardierei
GTTTTTAAGCAATATGCAATACCCGTATCGATCTCACGAGATCTATGGGACGAGCAATCATACGTATGATAAAGACATCGTTTTTAGCGATTTTACCTCTATATCCGTCCTCCGGATATAGCGACGGTTGATTGAAGCCCTACGCAGATGACGACGCTCGATTGAGGAAGCCTTGCACCGCGCGCGTGGATCTCCCGTCTCCCTTCGCCTTCGCAATGATCGAAAAAAATTTTGTGGAAAATTTTTAGAGGCTCGTGCTGATAACGCGTTATGAATCAACTACTGGTGGAGGAACCCCCAGCCCTTTATTTATAGGCATAATAAGAGAGTAGAAAGATAGGATACATAGATATGTGCGTATCTCTAAGATACCCGCAATCCTAACCGACTCTGGTATTTCCATTCACAACAATAAAAAGATTTATAACTTTCCGAAAATGTAAAAATTATTCCAAAGCTCAGAAAAATCCGCAAAAATCTTCGTTGAAACCGGGAGATCACCATCTTCAACTGAAAAATAAGAGAAGAAAAAATTATGTCAAAAATCATATTATTTAATTAAAAGATCTATAACTTCCCGAACATGTAGAAAAATAGCCCGAGCTTGGAAAAATCGACAAAAATATCCGTTGGAACCGGGGGATCGCCATCTTCAACTGAATAATAAGTGAAGACAAAATTAGGTTATACAAATGATATCATTAAATATAAAGGTTCATATCATACTGAAAATGTAGAATATAGCTCGATGCTCAGAATAATCCAAAAAAAATATCAGTTGGAACATGGAGATCACCATCTACAACTGAAAAATAAAAGAAGACAAAATTAGGTCAACAATCATATCATTTAATAAAAAATACATATCTGCCATAAATAGTAGAAATTAGCACAGAGTTCAGGAAAATCCGTACAAATGTCCGTTGAAACCCGGAGATCGCAATATTCAACTGAAAAATAAGAGAAGTAAGGCCAAAAAATCATTGCATTTAACAAAAAGATTCATATCTTTCAGAAAATTTAGAAAAATAGTCCCAAGCAAAGAAAATCTACCAAAATGTCCAATGGAACCGGTAGATTGCCATCTTCACCTGAAAAAATATGAGAAGCAAAATGTAGGCAATAAAAATCATATCATTTAATAAAAACATACATATCTTCCATAAAGTGTAGAAAATAGAAGAAAAATCCGTAAAAAGATCAGTCGGAACCGGGAGATCGCCATCTTCAACTAAAAAAATAAGAGAAGACAAAATTAAGCCAAAAATCAAATCATTTAATAAAAAGATCCATATCTTCCAGAAAATTTAGAAAATAGCTCTGAGTTCAAAATAATCCGAGAAAATGTCTGTTGGAACCGAGAGAATGCCATCTTCAAGTGAAAAATAAGAGAAGACCAAATTTGGCCAAAAAATCATATCATTTAATAAAAAGATCCTTCACTTCTCAAAAATGTAGAAAAATAACCCCGAGCTCAGAAAAATCTGCAAAGCAACATTAGAACTTGGAGATTGCCATCTTCATCTGAAAAATAATAGAAGACAAAATTTTGCTATAAAATCATATCATTTAATATAAATATCCATATCTTATAGATAATGTAGAAAATAGCCCGGAACTCAAAAACCGCAAAAAGTAAATTAGAACTGAGCGATCGCCATCTTCAACTAACAAAGACAAGACAAAATTGGGCCAAAAAATCATATCATTTAATTAAAATATACATATCTTCCATAAAGGTAGAAAAATAGTCCCAGGCTAAGAAAAATCTGCAAAAATGTCTTTTGGAATGAGTAAATCATCATCTTCAACTTAAAAAATAAAAGAAGACAAATGTAGGCTATAAAAATCATATTAGTTAATAAATAGATCCTTATCTTTCATAAAATAAAGAAAAAAGCATCGAGCTCATAAAAATCTGCAAAACTGTCCGTTGGAACCGGGAGATTGCCATCTTCAGCTGAAAAATAAGAAAAGAAAAAAATTAGACCTTAAAAATCATACCAATTAATATAAAGAAGCATATCTTCTAGAATATGTAGAAAATAGCCTGAAGGTCAAAAAAATCCGCATAAATTTCTGTTGTAACCGAGAGATCGCCATTTTTAACTGAAAAATAAGAGAAGACAAATTTAGGCTATTTAAATCGTAGCATTTAATAAAAAGTTCTATATCTTCAATAAAATGTAGAATATAGCACCGAGCTCAAAAATCAGCAAAAATGTTAGTTGGAACTGGGAGATTGCTATCTTCAACTAAAAAATAAGAGGAGACAAAATTAGGTTATAAAAATCATATCATTTAATATAAGATTTATACCTTACAGAAAATGTAGAAAATAGCCCGAAGCTCAGAGAAATCTGAAAAATGTAAGTTGGAACTGGGAGATCGTCATCGTCATCTGAAAAATAGAGAAGCCAAAATTAGGCAATAAAATCATATCAATTCATTAAAGATCTATATCTTTCAGAAAATGTAGAAAAACAGACTCAAGCTAAGAAAAATCTGCAAAAATGTCCATTGGAACTGGGAGATCGCCATCTTCAACCAAAAAACTGAAAGAAATAAGAGAAGGCAAACGTAGGCTATGAAAATCATATCATTATAAAAATGCAGAAAATAGCACCAAGTATATAAAAATCCATAAAAATGTCCGTTGGAACAGGGAGATTGCCATCTTCAACTGAAAAGTAAGAGAAGAAAAAATTAGGCCAAAATTCATTTCATTTAATAAAAAGATCCACATCTTCTAGAAAATTTAGAAAATAGTCTCAAGTCAGAATAATACGCAAAATGTCCGTTAGAAATGGGAGATCGCTATCTTCAACTGAAAAATAAAAGAAGACAAAATTAGGTGAAAATTATATAATTTAATAAAAAGATTCATAACTTCTCGAAAATGTACAAAATAGCCCCGATCTCAGAAAAATCTACAAAACGTCCCTTGGAACAGGAGATTACCATCTTCAACTGAAAAAATAAGAGAAGACAACATTATGTTATAAAAATCATATCATAATATAAAAATTCATATTATAAAAAAATATAGTAAATAGCCCGAAGCACAAAAACAATTCACACAAATGTCCATTGGAACCAACATATCGTCATCTTCAAATTAAAAAAGAGAAGACATAATTAGGCCAAAAAATCATATCATTTCATAAAAAGAGACATATTTTCCAGAAAATGTAGAAAAATAGTCTCAAGCTAAGAAAAATCTGCAAAAATGTCTGGTGAAACTTGGAGACCGCCATCTTCAACTAAAAAAATAAGAGAATACAAACGTAGACTATAAAAATCATATTATTTAATAAAAAGATCTATATCTATCTAAAATGTAGAAAATATCACCGAGCTCAAATAATATGCAAAAATGTCCGTTCGAACCGTGAGATCGACAATTTTAGTGAAAAATAACAGAAGAAAAAATTAGGCTATAATAATCTTATCATTTAATAAAAAGATTCATAACTTTACCAAAATTTAGAAAATAGCCATGAGCTCAAAAAAATCTGCAAAAATATTCGTTGAAACTGTTAGATCGCCATCGTCAAATGAAAAAATTAAGTGAAAAAAATTTGGTCAAAAAATCATATTATGTAATGAAAAGATCCATAACTTCCCGAAAATGTAGAAAAATAGCACTGAGCACAGAAAAATCGAAAAAAATGTCCGTTGGAACGGGGAGATCGCCATCTTCAATTGAATAATAAGAGAAGATCGCATTGAATGGTAAAACAATACGAATCCACTCACGGGTTCAATACACAAGCAATTGCCACGGTCAACGATTTCTGGGACTCGCACGGATTTCACCGGTGTTGTGGAAAAATAAGAGGCCAAATGAAGAGCGTCCGCGGTTTATATGTGAAGAGGAGGTAGTTTCCATGATTTTCCATGATATTTCGATAGCTGGGGCTGCCAGAAATAGTAAAATGCTTCAACCATGCTATTCATGGCAACCGTGGGGTTATCCCAATCGAAATCTAATGGGAAATCAAGGAAACTACCTCTTATTCATATAGAAACCACATATGCTCCTCAGTTGGCCTCTTTTTCCCCACGTCTACGAAATCCGTGCGAGTCCCAGAAATTGTAGACCATGGCAATGGCTTTTGTATTGAATCGTGAGTGAATTCTTATAGTTTTCCTATGGAAATCGATGGTGATGCACGATCGATGTCGTAGGAGCCAAGATTTCGGTCGTTGATGCCCGGAACGGCTGATTGCCAGGCTACCAGAAATAGTAAAATGCTTCAACCGAGCTATTCACAGCAACTGTGGGGGTTATCCCAACCGAAATCTCATAGAAGTCATGGAAATTACCTCCTCTTCACATAGAAACTACGAACGCTCCTCATTTGGCACCATATTTACTCAAACTGCCTACGAAATCTGTGCGAGTTCCAGAACAATGGCAATTGCTTGTGTATTGAATCCGTGAGTGGATTGTTATTGTTTTCACAAGGAAAGCAAATGTGACGCACTAACGATCTCGTAGGAGTCAAGATTTTGGTCGTTTGATGCTCGTATTGGTCGATATCTTGGGCTGCCAGAAACAGTAAATATGCTTCAACCTGCTATTCAAAATAACCGTGGGGTTATCCCAATCGAACTCTCATGGGAAGTAATGGAAATTACTACTCTTCACAAAAAAACTTTGGACACTCCTTATAGAACCACTTATTTATCCACAATGCCTGCAAAATCCGTGCAAGTCCCAGAAATCTTTAACCGTGGCAATTGCTTATGTATAGAACCCGTGAGGGGATTCTTATTGTTTTCACATGGAAAGCGATGATAATGCACTATCGATGTCGTAGGAGCCAAGATTTTGGTCATTTGATGCCTGGATTGGGAGATAGTTGAAGCTGCCAGAAATAGTAAAATACTTCTACCTCGATTTTCGCATCAACAGTGGAGTTATCCTAATCGAAATATCACGAGAAATCATGGAAACTGCCTACTTTTCACATAGTATCCACTGACACGTCTCATTTGGCCTCTTATTCCCCCCCCACAACGTTTGCGAAATTCGTGCGAGTCCCAGAAATTGTTAACCATTGCAATTGCGTGTGTATTGATCCCGTAAGTGAATTATTATAGTTTTTTCATGGAAATCGATGGTCATGCACTATCGATGTCGTAGGAGGCTAGATTTTGATCGTTTGATGCCCAAGTTGGCCGATAAATTGGGGTATCAAAAATAATAAAATGCGTCAACCCCGCTATTTGCAACAACCGTGGGGTTATCCTAATTGAAATCTCATGAGAAGTCATGAAAACTTCATCATCTTCACATAGGAACTCAGAACGCTCCTCATTTGACCTCTTCTTTACCCACAACACCTGTGAAATCTGTGGGAGACTCAAAAATCATTAACCGTGGTACTGATTGTGTAACAGATTTCGTCGGCGTTGTGGGGAATAAGAGGCCAAATGAAGAGTGTCTGCGGTTTCTATATTAAGAGGAGGTAGTAATTACCATGACTTCCCATAAGATTTCAAGTGGGATAACTGCATGGTTGCGATGAATAGCGGGGTTGAAGCATTTTACTATTTCTGGCAGCCCTAGCTATCGACAATCCTGTCATCAAACGACATAAATCTTGGCTCATACGACATCGATAGTTCATCTCCATCGCTTTCCATGAGAAAATAATAAGAATCTACTCACGGGTTCAATACACAAGCAATTGCCACGGTCAATGATTTTTGGGACTCACACGGAATTAGCATGTTTTGTAGGTAAGTAAGAGGTCAAATGAGGAGCGTCCGGGGTTTCTATGTGAAGAGGAGGTAGTTTCCATGACTTCCATGGAGATTTCGATTGGAAAACCCCCACGGTTGCTGCGAATAGCAAGGTTGAAGCAATTGATTATTTCTGGCAGCCCAAGTTATCGGCCAATCCGGGTATCAAACGGCCGAAATCTTGGCTCCTACGACATCGATAGTGCATAACTATCGTTTTCCATGGGAAAACAATAAAAATCCACTCATGGATTCAATACACAAGAAATTGCCATGGTTAACGATTTCAGGGTCTTGCAAGGATTTTGCCAGCATTATGGGGAAATAAGAGGCCAAATGAGGAGCATTAGCGGTTTCTATGTGAAGAGGATGTAGCTTCCATGATATCCCAAGATAATTCGATAACTGAGGTTGCCAGAAATAGTAAAATTATTTAACCTCGCAATTTGCAGCAACCATGGGGTTATCACAATTGAAATCTAATGGGAAATCATGGAAACTACGACCTCTTCGCATAGAAATTACAAACGCTCCATATTTTGCCTCTTTTTTTCCCACAACGTCTATAAAATTCGTGTGAGTCCCAAAAATAGTTAATTGTGGCAATGGCTTGTGTATTGATCCCGTGAGTGAATTCTTATAGTTTTCCTATGTAAATTGGTGGTGATGCACCGTCGATGTCGTAGGAGCCAAGTTTCGATCGTTTGATGTCCGAATTGGCCAATAGCTTGGGTTGTCAGAAATACTAAAATGCTTCAACACTGCTATTCGCAGCAACCGTGTGCTTATACTAATCTAAATCTCATGGGAAGTCTGAGAAACAACCTCCTGTTCACGTATAAACCACTGACGCTCCTCATTTGGCCTCTTATTTACCCACAATGCCTGCGAAATCTGTGCGAGTCCCAGAAATCGTTAACCATGGTAGTTGCTTGAGTATTGAACCTGTGAGTGAATTCTTATAGTTTTTCCATGGAAAGCAATGGTGCTGCACTATCGATGTCATATGAGGCAAGATTTCAGTCGTTTGATGCTCGGATTGGCCGATAGCTTGGGTTGGCAGAAATAGTAAAATGCTACAACCCCGATATTCGCAACAACTGTGGTGTTATTGTTGGATACAACGATCGTTGATTTCTTATTTGATGATAACAAACCTTCATGAATATTTTTGATGTGTTTGTTAAGTGTTTTCATGTGGAAATAAACATGGAGCAATCAATGGCAATGATGTGATTATTAATCAATGGCAATCTGGCAAATTTGGAGTAATGGCAATGATGTAAATTCAAGCAAAAGCTCAAGAGATGGCAATCTCTTAAATTGCAAGAATTGGACTTGGTCAACATGATGTGGAGTGATAAGAAATTAAATTCAAAAAGAGATCAAAATCAAGTCCAAATCAATTTGGATTAAGGGGATTTGACTTGGTCAAATTTGATTGAATTTGGATTCAAATTAGATCTCATTTGGATACAAAAGGAGTTCTATTTTGAATAGGATATTGACCAAGTTCATTGGACCAAAGAGATGAGATGAGAGCAGATCAATTTGGAGATATCAAATCAATTTCAAGGAGTTTTGATTCAATCCAATTACTTGGGTCCAAGCACTATAACTACAATCCCTATTTCTACAAGGAACACCCTTAGGAGAGAGAACAAGCAAACAAGGCCGGCCCTAGACTTATTTTCAATCATCTTGGGCAAATTTTTTCTCCTTCAAACTTCAAAGAGATCATCAAATTCGCAGGAAGAAGAAGGAGCTCGACAGACGATGCTGAAAAGTGCATAACTTTCTCCACATAGCTCGGATTGACGAACCATTTGTGCTTGGACGATCACAAATCAATACTATATGCTATGGTGATATTGTTCTGATCTTAATCTCTGTATTAATTTAGTGTATTTTACTTTAGCGTGAGTTTTATTCTAAATAAATTCATAGTTTACATCATCTCAAAACCTCTTCATCTCAAAGCTTCATCAAACCAAAGCTTACATTGAATCAAGCCAAAGCACAAGCAACTACTTCTCCATCATACAAGGTTTGATTAAGATATTACCCAAGCTATTAATTTCAAAAGCACCAAAGATTATCAAGTCCAAGTTCCAAGCATCAACCTCCAAAATCTGCAAGTCACGGACAGATATCCTCAAAATATCTATCCTTTATTATTATTTAGTCGAAGAGGACAAGCTCACGATTCCAATGAGTATTTATTCGGATTTTTCTGAGCTCAGGGTGCTTTACTGCAATTTCTAAAAGACGATGTATCTGATTACTTTACGCACAGACTACTGCCGATTCTGCAGAACAGAGAATTGATTTATGCACAGACTATATTCCCGATTTGCGAAGCAGACTTTGGAGGGCTGTATCTTTTGATTCAGAGATCAGATTCACACACAGTTTGTGCCAACACGAAGCTGACAACGAGCTTATCGACAAGGATACACATCTTCCATAAAATGTAGAAAATAGCACCGAGCTCAAAAAATCTGCAAAAATGTCCGTTGAGACCGGGGGATCGCCATCTTCAACTGAAAAATAAGAGATGTCAAAATTAGCCCATAAAATGATATCATTTAATATAAAGATATATATCTAACAAAAAATATAGAAAATAGCACAGAGCTCAGAAAAATTCGCAAAATGTTCGTTGGAACATGGAGAACTCCATCTTCAACGAAAAAATAAGAGATGAAAAAATTAGGCCAAAAAATCATATCAGTTAATAAATACATACATATCTTCCAGAAAATGTAGAAAATATCATTGAGCTCAGAAGAATCCACAGAAATGTCCGTTTGAATCGGGATATCGCCATCTTCAACTAAAAAAATAAGAGAAGACAAAATTAGTCTATAAAAAGCATATCATTTAATAAAAAGGTTCATATCTTATAGAAAATGTAGAAAATACCATCGATCTCAGAAAAATCCGCACAAATATTCGTTGGAACATGAAGATCGCCATCTTCAACTGAAAAATAAGAGAAGACAAAATTAGGATATAAAAATCATATCATTTAATATAAAGATTCATTTCTTACAAAAAATGAAGAATATAGCCCGGAGCTCAGAAAAATCCGCAAAAATATCCTTTGTTACCATGAGATCGCCATCATAAATGAAATAAAATAAGAGAAGAAAAAATTAGGCCAAATATCATATCCTTTAATAAAAAGATGCATATCTTCAAGAAAATGTAGAAAAACGATCCTGAGCTTAGAAAAATCCGCAAAAAATGTCAGTTGAAAGCAGGAGATTGATATCTTCAACTTAAAAATAATAGAAGACAAATTTAAGCTATAAAATCATATCATTTAATATAAATATCCATATCTTCCACAAAATCTCGAAAATAGCACCGATCTCGGAAAAAACCGCAAAAATGTCTGTTGGAACCGGGAGATCGCCATCTTCAACTTAAAAATAAGAGAAGACAAAATTAGGCCAAAAATCATATAATTTAATAAGAAGACCAACATCTTCCAGAAAATTTAGAAAATATGCCCGAGGTCAGATAGATCTGTAAAAATGTCCGTTGAAACTGGTAGATTGACATCTTCAACTGAAAAATAAGAGAAGAAAAATTAGGTCAAAAAATCATATCATTAATAAAAAGATACATTACTTTTTGAAAATGTAGAAAAATAGCCCGGAGCTTAGAAAAATCCGTAAAAATGTTCTTGGAATCAGAAGATCACTATTTTCAACTGAAAAATAAGAGAAGACAAATTGGGCTATAAAAATCATATCACTTAATATAAAGATTCATATCTTGCAGAAAAAGTGGAAAATAGTCTGGAGCTTTAAAAAATCTGCACAATTGTCCGTTGGAACCGAGAGATTGACATATTCAACTGGAAAAAGAAAAAAAAAATTAGGCTAACATATCATATCATTTATTAAGATGATGCATATTTTTTAGAAAAAGTAGAAAAATAGCCCCAAGTTAATAAAATTCTACAAAAATGTGCACTGAAACCGATAGGTCGCTATCTTCAACGGAAAAAAATAAGAGAAGAGAATCGTAGGGTATAAAAATCATATCATTTAATAAAAAGATACATATATTCCATAAAATGTAGAAAATAGCACCCAGCTTATAAAAATCTGCAAAAATGTCTATCGAAACCGGGAGATCGCCATCTTCAATTGAAAAATAAGAGAAGGCAAACTTACGCCAAAAACTTATAATCTAATAAAAAGATCCATATCTTCCAAAAAACTTAGAAAATAGCCCTGAGGTCAGAATAGTATGCAAAAATGTCTGTTAGAACCGGGAGACCGCCATTTTCAACTTAAAAATAAGAGAAGATAAAATTAGTCAAAAAAATCATATCATTTAATAAAAAGATCCAAAACTTCCCAAAAACGTAGGAAAAATAGCAACGATCTCAGAAAAATCCAAAAAAAAATGTCAGTTGGAACAGAGAGATCGTCATCTCCAACTAAAAAAAGAGAAGATAAAATTAGGAATATAAAAACATATCATTTAATATAAAGATTCATATCTTACATAAAATGTAGAAAAAGCTCGGAGCTCAGAAAAATCATAAAATGTCTGTTGGAACCGGGAGATCGCCATCTTCAACTGAAAAATAAGAGAAGATAAAATTAGGCCAAAATTCTTATCATTAATATAACCAGAAAATTTAGAAAATAGCCTCGAAGTTAAAAAATCCGCAAAAATGTCCGTTATAACTGGGAGATTGCCATATTCAACTTAAAATTAAGAGAAGACATACTTGGTCTATGAAATTCATAACAGTTAATAAAAAGATCCATAACTTCAATGAACTTTTGAAAATAGTTCCGAGGTGAGAAAAATCTTCAAAAATGTCAGTTGGAACCAGGCGATCGACATCTTCAACTGAAAAATAAGAGAAGACAAAATTAGGCTAAAATATTATATCATTTAATATAAATATTCATATCTTACCGAAAATTTAGATTATAATCCGGAGCTCAAAAAATCCCTAAAAATGTTCGTTGGAACCGAGAGATCACCATCTTAACCAAAAAAGAGGCACAAAATTATGCCAAAAAATCATCTAATCTAATAAAAAGATCCATAACTTCTCGAAAATGTATAAAAGTAGCCACAAGCTCCGAAAAATTGGCTAAAATGTCAGTTGGACCCTGAAGATGCCATTTTCAACTGAATAATAAGAAAATACAAAAATTAGGCTATAAAAATCATATCAAATAATATAAAGATTCATATCTTACAGAAATTGTAGAAAATAGCCCGTAGCTCAGAAAGATCCACACAAATGTCCATTGGAATCGGGAGATCGCCATTTTCAACTAAAAATAAAAGAAGATAAAATTAGGCCAAAACTGATATTATTTAATAAAAAGATCCATAACATCCAGAAAATGGAGAAAAATTGTCCCGAGCTAAGAAAAATACGCAAAAATGTCCGTTGGAACCGATAGATCGCCATATTAAACTAAAAAATAACAGAAGACAAAATTAGGCAAAAAATAATATAATTTAATAAAAGATCCAAATCTTCAAAATGTAGATAATTGCATTGTGTATAGAAAAATCCGCATAAATGTCCATTAGCAGGTAGATTGCCATCTTCAACAGAAAAATAAGAGAAGACAAAATTTTGCCAAAAAAGATAGCATTTAATAAAAATATCCATATCTTTTAGAAATGCAGAAAATAGACCTGAGCTCAGAAAAATCCACAAAAATGTCCGTGGGAACCGGAAAATCACCATCAGGAACAAAAAAATAAGAGAAGAAAAAATTAGGCCAAAAATCATATCATTTAATAAAACGATCGATATCTTCCAGAAAATACAGAAAATATCACCGAGATCAGAAAAATCCGCAAAAATGTCCGTTGGAAACGGGAGACCGCCATCTTCAACTGAAAAATAAGAGAAGACAAATTTCGGCTATAAAAATTATATCGATCCATATCCTCAATAAAATGTAGAAAATAGCCATGAGGTTGGAAAAATCCGCAAAAATTAGGGATGGCAGTAATGGCATGCCTGCCCGGTCCAACCTGGCCCGACCCGGTTTTGACTTGGCCCGACCCGGCCCGCAGCCGGGTCGGGGCAAGCTTGGGCTTTGTATGCGCCACGACCCGCCCCGGTAAACTATTGAGGTTCTAAAAAACCTTATTATTTTGATGCGAACCAAGCAGTCAGCGAATAACCCATAACTCATACTATATTCCACTGTTCTCCTAATTGGGCCAATTCCAAATTCCAAATTGCCAAATAAATCAAAATTCTCACAATTAATAAAATTTTTATTTGGGATTCATACAGATGGAAGTAATGACCTGACCCGACTAGCCCGACCCGGTTTGACCCGGTTTTAGTAAGAAAGAACCCGCCCCGCTCTGCCCCGCGGCCCGCCCCACCCCGACCTGTAGATGGCTCGGGGCAAGCTTTGATAGTTAAATACCCGCCCCGACCAGCAATATTGCCATTCCTAGCAAAAATGTCCATTGGAGCCGCGAGATCGCCATCTCCAATTGAAAATTAAGATCAGACAACATTAAGCTAGAAAAACATATCAGTTAATAAAAAATCCATATCTTACTAAAAATGTAGAAAATAGTTCTGAGCTTCGAAATATCCGCAAAATGTCTGTTGGAACCGGGATATCGCCATCTTCAACTAAAAAAAGAGAAGACAAAATTAGGCTACAAGAATCATATCATTTAATAAAAGATACATATATTCAATAAAATGTAGAAAATAGCCCCGATCTCAAAAAATCCACAAAAATGTCTGTTGGAACCAGGAGATTGCCATATTCAACTCAAAAATAAGAGATGACAAAAGTAGGCCATTAAATCATATCGAGTAATAAAAAGATACATATCTTCCAAAAAATGTAGAAAATAGACTCGAGCTCAGAAAAATCTGCAAAAATGTCCGTTGGAACCAGGAGATCGCCATTTTCAGCTAAAAAATAAGAGAAGACAAAATTAGGATATCAAAATCATACCTTTTAATATAAAGATCCGCATCTTACAAAAAATGTAGAAAATAGCCCGTAGCTTAAAAATATCCACACAAATGTCCGTTGGAACTAAGAGATCGCCATCTTCAACTGAAAAAGAGAAGACAAAATTAGGCCAAAAATCATCACATTTGATAAAAAGATACGTATTTTCCAGAAAATGTAGAAAAATAGCCCCAAGCTAAGAAAAATCCGCAAAATTGAGCATTGGAACTGGTTGATCGCCGTCTTCAACTGAAAAAAAATAAGAGAAGAGAAACGTAGTCTATAAAAATCATATAATATCTTCCATAAAATGTAAAAAAATAGCACTGAGCTCATAAAATCTGTAAAAATATCTGTTGGAACCGGGAGATCGCCATCTTTAAGAAAAATAAGGGAAGACAAACTTATGCCAAAAATAATATACTTTAATAAAAAGATCCATATCTTCAAGAAAATTTAGAAAATAGACCCGATGTCAGAATAATCTGTAAAAATTCTGTTAGAACCGGGAGATCGCCATCTTCAACTTAAAAAAATAAGAGAAGACATAATTTGTCCAACAAATATATCATATCATTTGATAGAAAAGATCCATAACTTCCCGAAAATGTAGAAAAATAGCACCGATCTCCGGAAAATCCACAAAAATGTCAGCTGGAATCGGGAGATTATTCAACTAAAAAAATAAGAGAAGAAAAAATTAGGTTATAAAAATCATATCATTTAATATAAAGATTCAAATCTTACAGAAAATGTATAAATTTGCCCGGAGCTCAGAAAAATCCCTAAAATGTTTGTTGGAACCGGGATATCACCATCTTCAGCTAAAAAAATAAGGGAACAAAAAAGTAGGCCAAAAATCAAATCATTTAATAAACAATCTATCTCTTCCAGAAAATTTAGAAAATATCCTCGAGGTCAGAAAAATCCGTAAAAATATCGGTTGAAACCGGAGATCGACACATTCAATTAAAAATATGAGATGACAAACTTATTAATAAAAATCATATCATTTAATAAAAAGATCCATATCTTCAATGAACTTTTGAAAATAGTTTCGAGCTAAGAAAAATCTACAAAAATGTCAGTTGGAAATGGGAGATCGACATCTTCAACTGAAAAATAAGAGAAGACAAAACTAGGCCAAAAATCATATCATTTAATAAAAAAATCCATTACTTCTCGAAAATATATAAAAATAGCCCCGGGCTCTAAAAATATGCATAAATGTCCGTTGGACCCGGGAGATCGCCATTTTCAATTGAAAAATAAGAGAAGAGAAAAATTACTATAAAAATCATATCAATTAATATAGAGATTCATCACTTACAGAAAATGTAGAAAATAGCCGGAGCTCAGAAAAATCTGTACAAATGTCCGTTGGAACCGGGAGATCGCCATTTTCAACTGAAAAATAAGAGAAGACAAAACTAGGCCAGAAAATCATAATATTTAATAAAAAGATCTATAACTTCCATAAATGTAGAAAAATAATCTCGAGCTCAGAAAAATCTACAAAAATGTTCGTTGAAACCGGGAGATCGCCATCTTTAACAGAAAAATACGAGAAGACAAAATCCGGTGAAAAAAGCATCTCATTTAATAAAAAGATCCATATCTTCAATAAAATGTAGAAAATAGCTCCAAGTACAGAAAAATCCGCAAAAATGTCCGTTTGAATAGGTAGATTGCCATCTTCAACTGAAAAATAAGAGAAGACAAAATTGGGCCCAAAATAATATCATTTAATAGAAAGATCCATATCTTCCAGAAAATGCAGAAAATAGACCGATCTCAGAAAAATCCACAAAAATGTTCATTGGAACCATAGATCGTCATCATCACTGAAAAATAAGAGAAGACAAAATTAGGCCAAAATATCATAATATTTATCAAAACGATCAATATCTTACAGAAAATATAGAAAATATCACCGAGGTTAGAAAATCCACAAAAAATGTCCGTTAGAACTGGGAGACTGCCATCTTCAATTGAAAAACAAAAACAAATACAAATTTAGGCTATAAAAAGCATATCGTTTAATAAAAGATCTATATCCTCAATAAAATGCAGAAAATAGCCCAGAAGTCATAGGAATCTGCAAAAATGTCCGTTGGAACCGGAAGATCGCCATCTTTAACTGAAAAATTAGAGCCGAAAAAATTAGGCTAGAAAAATTATATCATTTAATAAAAATATCTTTATCTTACAGAAAATGTCGAAAATAGTCCCGAGCTCAGAAATATTCACAAAAATGTCCGTTGGAACTGGCATATTGCCATCTTCAACTGAAAAATAAGAGAAGACAAAATTAGGCTACAAAAATCATTTTATTTAATAAAAAGATACTTATCTTCAATAAAATGTAGAAAATAGCCATGAGTTCAGAAAAATCCACAAAATTGTCAGTTGGAACCGGGAGATTGCCATATTCAACGATAAAATTAGGCCATTAGATCATATCATGTAATAAAAAGATACATATCTTCCAGAAAATGTAGAAAATAGCTGTGAGCTCAAGAAATCTGTAAAAATGTCCGTTGGAACTGGGAGATCGTCATATTCGACTGAAAAAAAATAAGAGAAGACAAAATTAGGCCATTAAATCATATCATTTAATAAAAGATACGTATCTTCTCGAAAATTTAGAAATAGCCCCGTGCTCAGAAAAATCCGCAAAAATGTCGGTTGGAACCAAGAGATCACATCTTCAATTGAAAAAAAGGAAAGACATTAGCCTATAAAATCATATCATTTAATAAAACGATACATAGCTTACAGAACATTTTGAAATATTGCCTAATTTAACAAAAATCCGCAACAATGTCCGTTGGAACCAGAAGATCGCCATCTCCAACTGAAAAAATAAGAGAAGACAAACATAAGATATAAAAATCATATCATTTAATAAAAAGAAAAAGATCTACAAGGGTTCAGAAAATTCATTATTAATCTTTAATTTACACAATCCATCAATAAGTATATCTGAATCAACAAGTTGAACATGAGTATACAAATTAAGACATCTATACTCAGATTTACATTTATAACCACATAACTCAGATTTACATTTATAACCGCATAAATCCAACTTCAGAAGGGAAAAGAGATTCCTGGTAATTGTCGGATCATAAAGAGTCATACTTAAGTCCAATTGATAGCCAGTACCAAGGACTAGACGATAAGTTCATATGCCTTTAATAGGATCCTTCATGTGATTCCCCATAAAAAATAGTTCTTCCTGAGGATTGTGCTTTGGATCGAACGAGATCCATTTTCTTTTGAAAACCATGCCGTACATTTGAGACAATCCTTCTGCCAATGTCCTTTCTTTTTGTAGAAACGACACTTATTCCCATAATGTTCCTTCGTTCTAGAATGTTCACCTTTAATAGATCCTTTCCTCGTGAATTTCTTACGTTTTGGCTTGAGCAACTTTGTAGTTCAATTGATGGTTAGTTAACGGAGTGTCCTCCAAAGTTCTTTAACCGATTTCCACCTGAATATCACACTTGTCCTTTATAGTGTTATAATTGATTTGGAAAGCTCCATACTCAGAAGGTAATGAATTCAGTATAAACTGAACGAGGAAGGAATCATCCACTTGAATACTTAATGACTTGAGTCTTGCTGCAATGTTTGTCATTTCAATGATATGTTCTTGCATGCTCTTAGTCATATTGATTTCATGGACTTAAGTTGAAACATTAATGCACCAGCAAGAGACTTATCCACCAAAACAAAAGCATTCTTCCACAAGGTTAAGATATTCACTTGCTTTTTTAATTTGTGGAATTGTGCCCTTAATGTTATTTGCCATGGTCGTTCGTATAAACATCAAGCTTAAACTATTAGACCATTCCCAACACTTCATATTGAACTCCTCATCCTCAGTGCTGTCGTCTGTGATCACTTCATGGTTTCCTCACGTAAAACCAAGTAAATGTTAAAAAATAGACCCATGCTCAGAAAAATCAACAAAATTGTCCGTTGAAACTAGGAGATCACAATCTTCAACTTAAAAATAAGAGCAAAAATCATATCATTTAAAAAAAGATCCATATCTTATAGAAAATGTAGAAAATTGCCCAAAGCTCAGAACAATTCGCAAAAATGTCCGTTGGAATCAGGAGATCGGCATCTTCAACTTAAAAAAAATAAGAAAAGACAAAATTAGGCCAAAAATCATATCATTTAATAAAAAGATCCATATCTTTCATAAAATTTAGAAAATAGACTCGAGCTCAGAAAAATTCGCAAAAATTTTGGTTGGAACCGGGATATCACCATCGTCAACTGAAAAATAAGAGAAGATAAAATTAGACAATAAAAATCATATCATTTAACATAAAGATCCATATCTTACAAAAAATGTAGAAAATAGACAAGAGCTTAGAAAAATCTGTAAAAATATTTGTTGTAACCAGGCGATTGCCATATTCAACAAACAAAAATAAGAGAAGACAAAATTAGGCTAAAAATTCATATAAGTTAATAAAACGATTGATATCTTTCAGAAAATAAAGAAAATATCACCGATCTCAGAAAAATATACAAAAATGTCGGTTGGAATCGGGAAATAGCCACCCCAACTAAAAAATAAGAGAAGACAAAATTAGGCCCAAAAATATGTCATTTAATAAAAAGATCCATATCTTCCATAAAACGCAGAAAATAGCCTGAGGTTAGAAAAATCCATAAAAATGTCCGTTGGATAAGATCAACGTTTTCAATTGAAAAATAAGAGAAGAAAAAATTAGGATATAAAAATCACATCTTTTAATATAAAGATCCATATCTTTCAGAAAATGTAGAAAATATGACCGAGCTTAGAAAAATCCGAAAAAATGTTCGTTGGAACCAGTAGATCGCAATTTTCAACTTAAAAAAATAAGAGAGGCCAAAATTCGGCCATAAAATTATATTATTTTGAACCAGTGAGTGGATTATTATTGTTTTCTCATGAAAATCGACGGTGATGCACTATTGATGTCATATGAGTCAAGATTTCGGTCGTTTGATGCCCGGATTGGCATATATCTTGGGCTGCCAGAAATAGTTAAATGCTTCAACACTACTATTTGCAGCAACCGTGGGGTTATTATCACAATCGAAATCTAATAAGGAGTCAAGGAAACTACCTCTCCTCTTCACATAGAAACACGAGACGCTTCACATTTGATCTCTTATTTACCCACAACCCCTGTGAAATCCATGTGAGTCCCAAAAATCGTTAACCGTTGCAACTGCTTGTGTAACGAATTTTATTGGCGTTGTGGAAAAATAAAGGGCCAAATGAGGAGCGTCCATAGTTTCTAAGAGGAGGTAGTTTCCATGACTTTCCATGAGATTTCGTATGGGATAACCACTTGCTTGCTGCGAATAGTGGGGTTGAAGCATTTTACTATTTCTGGTAGCCCAAGCTATTGGGCAATCCCGTCAACAAACTACCGAAATCTTGGCACCAACGTGTCACGCCCCGCTTCCCAGGATACCTAGGAAGTAGGAATCTGTCACATGTATGCCTGAAGAGGCAAAGGTGATGGAGAATGAAAGGAGAAGAGAGGGAAATAAGACAGAGGCAGGCCACTGCGCACATGTTGGGATAGCACGTGTAATGCTCCACAATACTTAATGAATCGCAATATAACCCGGAGAGGCATAGAAACAAAACATTTCAAAACAAATAACCTTCCATATAGGTAACAAGGCTCAATTAAAACTTATGTACACATTTCTCTCATGTACAACTCAACACACCCAAGTATAACACTAGTGTTGAGTATTGAACTTCTCCCTATTTGGTGTTGATGATGAGAAAACATAAATACTTGTGACTAATCCCCCTACTTGCAGTTAATCTATTGCCTAAGAATATCATGAAGATCAATTAGTAATGGATGTCACTTAAGGATCAATCAAAATGTGAAAAGTGGATTGGATGATCAAAGATGATGAATGAAGCTACTAGAAGACTTCAAGCTCATTCTTTGGAAAAAAGAGAGGCTAATACAAGATGTAAAGGCTATTCCAATTGAAATTTCGTGGGAACAAGAAAACCTACCTCCTATCCATATAGAAACAACGTTTACTCTCCATTTGTCCTCACATTCCTCCAAAACTCTCACGAATTCCGTGCGAATCCCAGAAATCAGAGACGGGTGCCATTGCTTATGCTTAGAATCCAAGAGTAAATTCTTGTAGTTTTTGGTGACGCACTATCGAAAGCTCAGGAAGGGGGATTTCGATCGGTTGAGGCCAATAATGCCCTCCTTCATCCATTAGAGTGAGCTAGTGCAGCCAGAAATCGAAAAATGCTTCAAACCTTCTATTCTGGACAACCGTTGGGCAATGCCAATTGAAATTTCGTGGGAATAGAGGAAACAACCTCCACTCCACATTGAAACAATGTTTACACTCCATTTGTCCTCATATTCTTCTAAAACTCTCACGAAATCTGTGTGAGTCCCAAAAATTAGAGACAAGTGCAATTTCTTGTGTTTTGAATCCAAGAGTAAATTCTTGCAGTTTTTCGATACAAAACGATGGTGACGCACTATCGAAAGATCAGGAATAAGGATTTCGATCGTTTAAGGCCTAGAATGCCCTCCTTCATCTATTAGAGTGAGCTAGGGTAGCCAAAAACCGAGAATGCATCAAACCTGCTATTTTGGACAACCGTTGGGCAATTCCAATTGAAATTTCGTGGGAATAGAGGAAACAACCTCCACTCCACATTGAAACAACGTTTACTCTCCATTTGACCTCATATTCCTCCAAAAATCTCACGAAATCCGTGCGAGTGCTTGAAATCAGAAACGGGTGCAATTGCTTGTGTTTTGAATCCAAGAGTAAATTCGGGTAGTTTTTCTATAGAAAACGATGGTGACGCACTATCAGAAGATCAGGAACGAAGATTTTGATTGTTTGAGGCCTAGAATGCACTCCTTCATCCATCAGAGTGAGCTAGGGCTGCCAGAAACTGAAAAATACTTCAAATGTGTTATTTTGGATAACTATTGGGTAATTCTAATTAAAATTTCGTCGAAATTGGGAAAACTACATCCTCTCCACGTTGAAACAACGTTTACTCTCCATTTGTCCTCATATTTCTCCAAAACTCCCACAAAATCTGTGCTAGTCCCAAAAATCAGAGACGGGTGGAATTACTTGTGTTTTGAATCCAAGAGTTAATTCTTGCAGTTTTTTGATAGATATCGATGGTGACGCACAATCGGAAGCTCTGGAAAGAGTATTTCGATCGTTTGAGGCCTAAAATACCATCCCTTAGGGTGAGCTAGGGCAGCCAGAAATCAAAAAAAATTCTTCAAACCTTCTATTTTGGGCAACCATTGGGCAATTGAAATTGAAATTTCGTGGGAATAAAGCAAACAACCTCCTCTTTGCATTGAAACAATGTTTACTCTGAATTTGTCCTCATAGTCCTTCAAGTCCTTCAAAACTCCCATGCAATCCTCGCGAGTCCCAGAAATCAGAGACGGGTGCAATTACTTTTGTTTTGAATCCAAGAGTAAATTATGTTGTTTTTTGGTAGAAAACGATGGAGACGCACTATCGAAAACTTAATAACGAAGATTTCGATCATTTGGGTCCTAGAATGCACTCCTTCATCCATTAGAGTGAGCTAGGGCAGCCAGAAACCGAAAAATGCTTCAAACCTTCTATTTTGGGCAACCATTTGATAATTCCAACTGAAATGTCTTGGGACTAGTAAACAACCTTATCTCCCCTTAAAAAAACATTTACTCTCCATTGTCCTCATATTCCTCCAAAACTCCCACGAAATCTGTGCGAGTCCCAGAAATCAGAGACATGTGCAATTGCTTGTGTTTTGAATCCAAGAGTAAATTCATGTAGTTTTTTTAGAAAACGATGGTGACTGACTATCGGAAGCACATGAACGATGATTTCGATCGTTTGAGGCCTAGAATTCACTCCTTCATACATTGTAGTGAGCTAGGGTAGCCAGAAATTGAAAAATGCTTCAAACCTTTTATTTTGGACAACCGTTGGGCAATTCCAATTAAAATTTCATCGGAATTGGGAAAACTACCACCTCTCCACATAGAAACAACGTTTACAATCCATTTGTCCTCGTATTCCTCTAAAACTCCCACGAAATCCGTGCGAGTCCCAAAAATCAAAGACGGGTGCAATTGCTTTTGTTTTGAATCCAAGAGTTAATTCTTGTAGTATTTCGATGGAAAACAATGGTGACGCACTATTAGAATCACAAGAACGAATATTTTGATCGTTTGAGGCCTAGAATGCATTCCTTCATCCATTAGACTGAACTAGGGCAGTCAGAAATCAAAAATTACTTCAAACCTTCTATTTTGTGCAACTGTTGGGCAATTCTAATTGAAACTTTGTGGGAATAAAGAAAACAACCTACTCTCTGCATTGAAACAACGTTTACTTTACATTTTTCCTCATAGTCCTCCAAAACTCCCACAAAATTCTCGCGAGTCTCCGAAATCAAAGACAGGTACAATTGCTTGTGTTTTGAATATAAGAGTAAATTCATTTCGTTTTAGTAGAAAAAGATGGTGACGTACTATCAAAAGCTCAGTAACGAAGATTTCGATTGTTTGAGGCATAGAATGCACTCCTTCATCGATTAGAGTGAGCTAGGGCAGCCAGAAGCCGAAAAATACTTCAAACCTGCAATTTTGGGCAACTGTTGGATAATTCCAATTTAAATTACGTGGGAATAGAGAAAAAAACATCCACTTTGCTTATAAACAACATTTACTCTCCATTTGTCCTCATATTCCACCAAAACATCGACGAATTCCATGCGAGTCCCAGAAATCAGAGACGAGTGCCAATGTTTGTGTTTTGAATTTAAGAGTAAATTCTTTTAGTTTTTTGGATAGAAAACGATGGTGACGCACTATCGGAAGCTCAGGAACGAATATTTCGATCGTTTGAGGCCTAGAACGGCATTCTTCACCCATTAGAGTGAGCTAGGCAGCCACAAACCGAAAAATGCTTCGAACCTGTTATTTTGAGCAACCATTGGGCAATTCCAATTGAAATTTTGTAGGAACAGGGGAACCTACCTCCTCTCCATATAGAAACAACGTTTGCTCTCTATTTGTCCTCATATTCCTCCAAAACTCCCATGAAATCCGTGCGAGTCCCTGAAATCAGAGGCATGTGCAATTGCTTGTGTTTTGAATCCAAGAGTTAATTCTTGTAGTATTTTGGTAGAAAATGATGGTGACAACACTATCAGAAGCTACGAAACAAATATTTCGATCATTTGAGGCCTAGAATGCTCTCTTTAATTCATTAGAGTGATCTAGGGCAGCCAGAAATCGAAAAATGCTTCAAACCTTCTATTTTGTGCAACCGTTGGGCAACTTCGTGGGAATAAAGAAAACAACCGCATCTCTACATTGAAACAATTTTTACTCTACATTTGTCCTCGTAGTGTAGGATCCTGTCAAAACAATGATGTTAGGATCAAATGAAGAGGAGAGACTTACGCTTGCGTACGCGGCATCGTAATCTCTGAACTTCGCCCTCGAATTCGCCACAACGGTCAGTACTTCGTCACGGAGGATCGAAGCAGCGTTTCACCGCCTAAATCTCTATTTAGAAGAGGATTTTAATGGAAGGGAGAAGAAGAACACAAGTTGCCTTATGCAAACTTATGGCATGGTAAGATTAGTCTAAATGCCTTACCCTTGGGTCCTATTTATAGGCTTTAGGGGTAGTTATTATAGGAAATAACTAAATATAAGCTTATTAGCCTATATTAGCACATTTACTTATCCTCTTCTTCATTCACTTATCAAGTGCCTTTATGCACTTATAAAGTGACTTTTTCTACTTATCGAGTGGTCCTTTTCACACGAGAAAAGGTTCCCTTCGCGCATGCTTTCGTGCACGCGACATATGAGGTCCATAGGCCCTCATACATCCCCTCATGGGTGTATATATGTCGTCCATATCCAACATCTCCCACTCACACTTGAGGGGATTGTAAGGAAACATATTTTCCTTTAGCTCTTCTGTTTATCATACCGAGAAATAGACCGTGTGACCGTCATGCACATAGAGTCCGCTGTTGTGCACTTGTTAGAGATACACAACACTCCTCGAGGTGCAAAGTTGAGTAGATCAACGCATGCTTTACCCTAAATTATTTCTTCACATTTCTTATACTTTATATTCAACAATTGAATCCCATCTGGATTACAATTGGCTGGCCAACTTTGAATCTTTAAAGTCCAAATGTGAATATGAAATTAATCTTCCTCTTCTTGTGATCCTTTCGATCTTGACTTGACTTGCTTTTCTAACATGCCCCGCCGGACCGAATTGACCATAGTCCATAAGCAACATGCTAAGATAGCAATCACCCAGTCAAATCTAAAGGAACCAATTAGAGTCCATAAGGGTAATAAGTTAAGACCCATGTGGTCTTTGGGTCTCACATAATAGTAAACACAATTACTATTCTAACCCAATGGTCAAAATGCATACGTAGTATGAATACGTATTACAACATAACTCCTTTCCCAGGGAGCGTATGTCTTAATGATGTTGTAAGGATGATGATCAGATACCACAATGTCTGACTTTGAGTCCCTTTTACTACTCAAATAATCTTCTGGACCCACATCCCGCATAAGACAGATAGGATTTTAAAAGTCCTCTTAGATCTTTTGTAAGCATCCTTATGACGCAGATCTTTCATACGACCATTTTGTTTAAGTCATGACTTTAAATCATCCGTCTGATGATTTTGACTTTAAACAGGTCTCATCTTTATTTTGTCCGTCTGATAGAATAAAGGCGGTTGCATATGTGAGAGAGCCAACCTCAATCTGTACGACATACTAGAAAATACAGCTGAGATTAAAAGAAAATGTACACAAACATTTCAAAGAAACTCATATGCAATGTCAAAAAAGAACTTATTCTTTTATTAAATTTGATCTTTCATAGACATGGGAATATACATTGATACAACTCAGCTCTTACGCAATCCTTGAGATGATAAGTGTTTGTAAAACACATCTCTGGGGATCGCCTTCGTAAGCGGATCCGCTATCCTCTCATGCGTAGATATGTATCTTATGTCTACCTTCTTGTTCTTATCATAGTCTTTTGCAAAATTATCCTCTTAACCGCTTTCCAGTGTACTTACCCTGGATTGGATTGGTAACGACTTACCATTCCAACGGCAAATCAGATGTCCGGTCTTGTACACATCATAGCGTACATAAGACTACCAACTGCACTGGAATATGGAACTTTTTCCATAATTTCCTTTTCCCTTTGGTTCTTAGGACACATCTTCAGACATAAATCATCGCATATGCTTATTGGAGTATCAATGGACTTACAGTCCTGCATATTAAAATGTTCTAGAACCTTCTTTATATAAGTCTCTTGTGAAAGAGAAAGAAGTTTCTTCGAACGATTCCTTGAAATCTTAACTCCAATGATATATGCGGCTTCTTCCATATCTTTCATCTCAAATACTGATGAAAGCCAAGCCTTGATATCCATCACAAAGCCCTTGTCATTTCCGGTTATTAAAATGTCATATACATATAGAGATATAATACCATACTTGTTCTTAATCCTCTTGATATATACACAGTTATCTTCATCAAGCATGGAAAAACCATTTGATAAGACAACTTCTCTTGAAATCATATATATCATTGCCTCGAGAATTGTTTAAGACCATATATGGACTTACGAAGTTTACAAACCTTATGTTCGTTTCCTTCTTTTACAAACCCTGTTGGTTGTTCCATATAGATCTCCTCGTCCAATTCTCCATTGAGAAAGGCAGTCTTTACATCCATCTGATGTAATTCGAGGTCTAAGCAAGCTACCATAGCCAGAATCAAGCGAATCGAGGTAAAACGAACAACAGGTGAGAAGATCTCTTCGTAGTCTATCCCTTCCTGTTGCGTAAAACCTTTCACGACAAGGCGAGCTTTATATCTGTCTATAGAGCCATCAGCCTTATGCTTGATCTTGAGAACCCATTTGTTCCCAATAGCTCTACGTCCTCTGGGTAAGTCAACCAAGTCTCAGACTTGGTTAACTTTCATGGATTCCAACTCCTCCTTCATCGCTTCCATCCATTTGTCTTTTGCAGGGCATGATACGACCTGTTTGAAAGTAGCAGGCTCGTCATCTACTTGTAGTAAAGTCATAAAGGTTTGCGGAAATTCATCCTCAAATCTTAGAGGAGCTAAC
>JAULAV010009009.1:0-12500 GCA_030789695.1 Scilla litardierei
AAATTAGGCCAAAAATCATATCATTTAATAAAAATACATATCTTACAGGAAATATAGAAAAATAGTCCCAAGCAAAGAAAGTTTGCAAAAATGTCCGTCGGAACCGGTAGTCGCCATCTTCACCTGAAAAATTTAGAGAAGAAAAATATAGGCCATAAAAATCATCGCATTTAATAAAAATATACATATCTTCCATAAAATGTAGAAAATAGCACTGATCTCAGAAAAATCCGCAAAAATATCAGTTGGAACCGGGAGATCGACATCTTCAATCGAAAAATATGATAAGGCAAAATTAGGTCAAAAATAAAATCATTTAATAAAAAGATCCATATCTTCTAGAAAATTTAGAAAATAGACCCGAGGTCAGAATAATCCGCAAAATTGTCCGTTTGAACTGGGAGATCGCCATCTTCAGCTAAAAACAAGAGAAGACAAAATTTGGCAAAAAATTATATCATTTAATGAAAAGATCAATAACTTTCCGAAAATTTAGAAAAATAGCCCCGGGCCCAGAAAAATCCGCAAAAATGTCTGTTGGAACTGGGGGAGAATGGCATCTTCAGCTGAAAAATAAGAGAAGACAAAATTACTCGGTAAAAATTATATCATTTATTCTAAAGGTCCATATCTTTTAGATAATGTTGAAAATAGCCCGAGCTCAAAAAAATCCGCACAAATGTAAATTGGAACCGTGAGATCGCCATCTTCAACTAAAAAAGAGAAGAAAACATTGGGTCAAAAAATCATATCATTTTATAATAATATCCATATGTTCTAGAAAAGGTAGAATAATAGTCCCAAGCTAAGAAAAATCTGCCAAAATGTCTGTTGGAATGGGTAGATTGTCAAGAAGATAAAATTAGGCCAAAAATGATACATATCTTCCAGAAAATGCAGAAAGTAGCCCCGAGCTCAGAAAAATCCGTGAAAATATCCGTTGGAAGAGAGAGATCGCTATCTTCAACTGAAAAATAAGAGAAGAACAAATTAGGCAAAAAATCATATCATTTAACTAAAAGATGCATATCTTCAAGACAATAAACAAAACGGCAACGACCTAAGTAAAATTATCAGAACTGTCTGTTTGAATCGGGAGATCACCATCTTCAACTAAAATATTTTCTTGAAGATGCATATCTTCAAGAAAATAAAGAAAATAGCTCCGACCTAAAACATGGAATGTGCTCAAGCCTAATGAATCAAATTCAAAGTGAAAGCACGCGTCAACATCTGATCGACTTCAAACGTCTTCATTTAAGTCTAGTGTGTGAGTTGGTCTTTAGAATTATGTTAATGCCAAGATTAATTGCACACACACAAAATGTTTTCAAAACAAAGTTTTTTTGAAAGCCTTTTTTAAAATTGTTGAGAGCATTAGCTATTTGATTTAATCTTCGTAGTCAACCTCCAACATCCGGGAGTTGATTATTCATATTCTAGCTGAGTTTCAGTGAAAAGTGCTCTGGGAGTCGACTACCAAAGGTGGGAGTCGACTACCAGCTGTGAGCAGATTTTCAATGAAATCTCTCTGGGAGTCGACTACCAGATGCGTTTCTACCATTTGACTTTACTCCCTCAATTCCATCATCTCCTTGATTTATGGGCCAAAGTCAAAAGTATTTTGAATTTCAAAATCATCTTAGAAACTCTAGAAATAGAGCCCCTTGAGAACATTTCAAAGAACCAATTTTATTATCATCTTTTAAGCTAAAGTTATATTTCTGAAATTCTCAAGTCGCTCTCAATCACTCTCATCGTTTTAGCCAAATTCTGATTTTAAATTTCTGATCTCATATTTTTTTGAAAGTCCTTTTTGAGATCTATTTCATTTTGGTTATTAGAATCATTTTTCAAAATCCCTCGTTCGAAGGATCTAGATCACATCGAATCAATATATATTCTTTGTGTGATCTAAGATCACTTTGAATTATTTAAGCCACATAAGCACAAATTGCAATATTATCTTGGCTATAGAATTCGTGTTGGGTGTAAACCAATCTCCATCAAATATTGTGGAGAATTGGATCTTTGTTTTACTTGGGATTTCCTTTGTGATAAGGGTTGTGAAAATCCTAGACAAGTCAAGGTGGTTGGAAATCCTGGTAGGGATACTAGGTCGTTGGAAATCCTAGCGAGTGAAGCTAGGTAATTGTATTGCCAAGGCAATAGTGGATTGAATCGCGTACCAGATTGGTCGGGGCCTGGACGTATCCAGGTTGTGGGAAACCAGGATAAAGATCTCTTGTCTCTGCATGCTTTCTGCATTTGTTTATTTATTTGTGCAAGATATTTCTTTGTTGTTAATATATCATCTTTGTAATCATTCATTAATATATTGCAAAGTTGTTTTTCTTTATTCCGCTGTGTTAATATCTCTCTGTTTATGATATTTATCAGTTTGTAATTATTGCTTGTAATTGCAGTATCTTATTTTGTTGATTAAGAACCAAGCGTAGATCACTCTACTTGTTTCGTAGACAAAATTGAAAGGGAATTATTGTGTTGTACTAATCAACGAAAAAAAATTTTAATTCATACAACACTTTTCAACCCCCCTTCTACTGTTGTTTGCCATCCACAGGATCCAACATCATCTTGTGATTCGTCCCCGCTATCTTCATCCCATGTTGTCACAAGTGATTTCCCTTTCTTCTCCACATAGTTTCTTTTCATCACAAAGCAATCTTTCATGAAATGGCCTTGTTTCTTGCAATAAAAACATTGCAATAAATTAGCAGTATTGTGCTCAGAAGAATTATTTGCAGGATTAAATTTATTGAAATGATTGAACCTTTTTGTCATTTCAGCTCTTCCCTGTGGAGTCTTGATGTATCTTCTAAATCCTCTCACCATTGACGCTAGCTCCTTATCAAGCTCTTCATCGCTTTCTTCAATGGCTTTAAATGCTAAAGCCTTCGAGCTCTTAGCCTCAGATTTCTCCTCCTTTTCTCTAGATTATGTTGTCTTTAATTCAAGCACATGCGACATCAAATTTCCAACTAAAAAAAGCAAGCGAATATCTTAAGCTTGTAGAAGAACGCTTTTGTTCTGTGGATAACTTTCTTGCTGGTGCATTAATGTCTCAACTTATGTCCACGAAGTTCAATGGGACTAAGAACATGTAAGAAGATATCCTTACGCAAGACTTAAGTCATTAGGTATGCAAATGGAGGATTCCTTCTTCGTTCAGTTTATTTTAAATTCATCACCTTCTAAGTATGATGCTTTTCAAATCAATTATAACATTATAAAAGGACACGTGGGATATTAATGAATTAACTGGAAAGCTCATTCAAAAGGAAAATCGGTTAAAGAACTTGGGTGGACACTCTGTTAACCTTACCACTCATGGAACTGCACAGTTGCCCAAGCCAAAAGATAAGAAATTCAAGAGGAAATGACCTATTAAAGGTGAACATTCTAGAAAGAAGGAACATTATGTGAATAGGTGTCGTTTCTACAAAAAGGAAGGACATTGGTAGAAGGATTGTCTCAAATGTAAGGCATGGTTTTAAAAGAAAGGGATTTCGTTCGATCCAAACCATAAATCTCATTAAGAACTATCTGTTTATGTGGAATCGCGTGAAGGCTCCTATTAAAGGCATATGTACTTATAGTCTAATCCTTGATACTGGCTATCAATTGGACTTAAGAACTTAAGTATGACTCTTTATGTTCATACAATTACAACGGATCTTGTTTCCCTTCTGAAGTTGGATTTAAGTGGTTATAAATGTAAATTTGAACATGGATGTTTTAATTTATACAATCATGTTAAACTTGTTAATTCAGATATACTTATTGATGGATTGTACAAATTAAATCTTAATAATGAATTATCTGAACCTTGGTGGATCTTTATATTATTATTAAATGATATGATTTTTATATCCTAAGTTTGTCTTCTCTACTTTTTTCAATTGGAGATGGCGATCTACCGGTTCCAACTGACATTTTTGCGGATTTTCTTAACTTGGGGCTATTTTTCAATGATATGATTTGTATAGCCTAAGCTTGTCATCTCTTATTTTTCAGTTGGAAATGGAGGTCTCCCGGTTCCAACGGACAATTTTATGGATTTATCTGACCTCGGTGCTAATTTCCTGTATTTTCAGGAAGATATCGATCATTTTATTAAGTGATATGATTTTTTGGCCTAATATTGTCTTCTCTTTTTTTTCCTTGATGATGGTGATCTCCCGATTCCAACAGACTTTTTTACAGATTTTTCTGAGCTCTCGACTTTTTTCTATATTATCAAGAAGATATCGATTGTTTTATTAAATGGTATGATTTTTTGGCCTTATTTTTCTTCTCTTAATTTTTTTGTTGATGATGGCGATCTCTCGGTTCCAACAGACATTTTCGTAGATTTTGCTGTGCTCTGAGCTATTTTCTGTATTATCTAGAGGATATCGATCGTTTTATTAAATGATATGTTTTTGGCCTAATTTTGTCTCTTTTTATCTGTTAAATTTTGCAATCTCTCGGTTCTAACGGACATTTTTGCGGAGATTTATGAGCTTCGAGGCTATTTTCTACATTTTTGAAAGATAAGAATCTTTATGTTAAATGATATGATTTTTATATCCTAATTTTGTCTTCTCTTATATTTTAGTTGATCATAGCGATCTCACGGTTCCAACGGACATTTTTACAGATTTTTTTGAAATCGGTGCTATTTTCAACATTTTATGGAAGATATTGATCTTTATATTAAATGATATAATTTTTATAGATTAAGTTTGTCATCTATTTTTAAGTAAAAGATGGTGATCTCCTGGTTCCAACGGATATTTTTGCGGATTTTTATAAGCTCGGGGCAGTTTTTCTAAATTTTCTGGAAGATATGTATCTTTTTATTAAATGATATGAATTTTTGGCCCAATTTTATCTTATCTTATTTTTTTCGTTGAAGATAGAGATGTCCCTATTACAACGGACATTTTTGTGGATTTTTCTGACCTCCGGAGTATTTTCTTAATTTTCTGTAAGATATGAATCTTTATATTAAATGATATCATTTTTATAGCCTAATGTTTTCTTCTCTTATTTTTAGTTGAAGATGGTGATATCCCTGTTACAACGAACATTTCTGCGGATTTTGCTGAGCTCATTGCTATTTTCAATATTTTCTGGAAGATATAGATGTTTTTATTAAATGATATGATTTTTTGGCCTAATTTTGTCTTCTTTAATTTTTTCGTTGAAGATAGTGATCTCTCCATTCCAACGAACATTTTGTGAATTTTTTCGAGCTCCGTGCTACTTTCTACATTTTCTATAAGATATGTATTTTTATATTAAATGATATGATTTTTTATAGCCGTATTTTGCCTTCTCTTATTTTTCAGTTGAAGATGGCGATCCACCAGTCCAAACAAAATTTTTTGCAGATTTATCTAACCTTCGATCTATTTTCTACATTTTCTGTAAGATATGGATCTTTAAATTAAATGATATGATTTTTATCGCCTTATTTGTATCGTCTTTGTTTTTTCAGTTGAAGATGTTGATCACCCAATTCCAACGGGCATTTTTGCTGATTATTCCGAACTCGGGTCTATTTTCTACAGTTTCTGGAAGCTATAAATGATAATATTTATATAGCCTAATTTTGTCTTCTTATATTTTTCAGTTGAAGATGGTGATTCCGGTTCCAACGGACATTTTTGAGGATTTTTATGAGCTCGAGTCTATTTTCTTCATTTTCTGGAAGATATGGATCTTTATTTTAAATGATATGATTTATATAGCCTATTTTTGTCATCTCTTATTTTCCAGTTGAAGATGGCGATATCCCGGTTCCAAGGGGTTTTTGTGGATTTTTCTAAGCTCAATATTATTTTCTATATTTTCTGGAAGATATGGATCTTTTTATTAAATGATGTGATATTTTGGCCTAATTTTGTATTCTCTTATTTTTTTAGTTCAATATGGTGATCTCCTGATTCCAACTGAAAGTTTGCATATTTTCATGGGCTCGAGGCTATTTTCAACATTTTCTGTAAAATATGGATCTTTATATTAAATAATATGATTTTCATCCCCTAATTTTCTCTTCTTCTATTTTTAAGTTTAAAATGGCATTCTCCCAGGTCCAACTGAAATTTTTGCCGATTTTTTTGAGCACATGGCTATTTTCTAAATTTTACGAATGATATGGATATTTTTATTAAATGATAAGATTTTTGGCTTAATTTAGTCTTTTCTTATTTTTTAGTTGAAGATGGCGATCTACCGGTTCCAACGGACATTTTTGTGGATTCTTCTGAAATCCGGTCTATTTTCTACATTTTCTGGAAGATATGAATCTTTTTATTAAATGATATGATTTTATGGCCGAATTTTGTCTCCCTAATTTTTAAGTTGAAAATTGCAATCTCATGGTTCCAATGAACATTTTTGCGGATTTTTCTAAGCTCGGTGCTATTTTCTACATTTTCTGATAGATATGGTTCTTTATATTAAAAGATATGATTTTTATATCCTAATTTTGTCTTCTCTTATTTTTCAATTGAAAATGTCGATCTTCTCCAAAGGACATTTTTGTGTTTTTTCTAACCTCGGGGCTATTTTTTGCGTTTTGTGGAAGATATGGATCTTTTTATTAAATGAAATAATTTTGGACCTAACTTTGTCTTCTCTTATTTTTTTAGTTGGGGATCGCTATTTCCCGGTTCCAACCGACATTTTTGCGGATTTTTCTGAGCTCGGGGATATTTTCTTTATTTTCTGGAAGATATCGATCGTTTTATTAACTGATATGAATTTTTAGCCTAATTTGGTATCTCTTATTTTTTTCGTTGAATATGGTAAATGTCCGGTTACAACGAACTTTTTTACAGATTTTTCTAAGCCCATGCTTATTGTCTACATTTTCTGTAAGATATGGATCTTTATATTAAATGATATGAGTTTTATCGTCTAATTTTTTCTTCTCTTATCTTTTATTTACGATGGTGATCTCCCGTTTCCAACGGAAATTTTTGCGGATTTTTTTGAGCTCGGGTCTATTTTCTAAATTTTATGAAAGATATGGATCTTTTTATTAAATGATATGATTTTTTGGCCTAATTTGGTATTTTCTTATTTTTAAGTTGAAGATGGCGATCTCCCAATTCCAACAGACATTTTTGCGAATTGTTCTAAGCTTCAGGCTATTTTCTACATTTTCTAGAAGATATGGATCGTTTTTTAAATGATATGATTTTTGGCCTAATTGTGTTTTCTCTTATTTTTAAGTTGACGATTGCGATCTCACGGTTTCAACGGACATTTTTGCTGATTTTTCTGAGTGCATGGCTATTTTTTAACATTTACTTAGTTTTGCATGAGGAAAAACATGACATTATCACAGATGACAGCACTGAGGATGAGGAGTTTAAAATGAAGTGTTGGGAATGGTCTAATAGTTTAAGCTTGATGTTTATTGGAACAACCATGGCAAATAACATTAAGGGCACAAGTCCACAAACTGAATAGCAAGCGAATATCTTAAGCTTGTGGAAGAACGCTTTCGTTATGTGGATAATTCTCTTGCTGGTGCATTAATGTTTCAACTTACGTACATGAAGTTCAATGGAAATAAGAGCAAGCAAGAACACATCATTGAAATGACAAACATTGCAGCAAGACTTAAGGCATTAGGTATGCAAGTGGATGATTCCTTCCTCGTTCAGTTTATACTGAATTCATTACCTTCTGAGTATGGAGCTTTCCAAATAAATTATAACACTATAAAGGACAAGTGTGATATTAATGAATTAACTAAAAAGCTCATTCACGAGGAAAATAGGTTAAAGAACTTTGGAAGACACTCCGTTACCTAACCACTCATTTAACTGTAAAGTTGCTCAAACCAAAACGTAAGAAATTCAAGAGGAAAGGATCTATTAAAGGTGAACATTCTAGAAAGAAGGTACATTATGGGAATATTTGTCGTTTCTACAAAAAGAAAGGACATTGGCAGAAGGATTAGCTCAAATGTAAGGCATGGTTTTCAAAAGAAAGGGATCCCATTCAATCCAAAGCACAATTCTCAATAAGATCTATCTGTTTATGGGGAATCACATGAAGGATCCTATTAAAGGCATAGGAACTTATCGTCTAGTCCTTGATACTGGCTATCAATTGGACTTAAGTATGACTCTTTTTGATCCTACAATTACCTGGAATCTCTTTTCCCTTCTGAAGTTGGATTTATGTGGTTATAAATGTAAATCTGAACATGGATGTTTTAATTTGTATAATCGTGTTAAATTTGTTGATTCTGATATACTTATCGATGGATTGTGTAAATTAAGGCTTAATAATGAATTTCCGAACCCTTGTGGATCTTTATCTTTTTATTAAATGATATGATTTTTATATCCTACGTTTGTCTTCTCTTATTTTTTTTGTTGGAGATGGTGGTCTAATGGTTCCAACGTACATTTTTGCGGATTTTCCTTAACTTAGGAGATTTTTCATAATTTTCTGTAAGATATGTATCTTTTTATTAAATGATATGATTTTTATAAGCTAATTTTGTCTTCCCTTTTTTTCAATTAAAGATGGTGATCTCCCAGTTCCAATGGACATTTTTGCGGAATTTTTTTAGCACGGGGCTATTTCTAAATTTTCTAAAAGATACGTATCTTTTATTAAATGATATGATTTAATGGCCTAATTTCGTCTTCTCTTATTTTTTTTAGCTGAATATGGCAATCTCCCGGTTCTAACAGACTTTTTTGCAGATTTTCTGGGCTTGCGGTTATTTTCTACATTTTCTGGAAGATATGTATCTTTTTATTATATGATATGATTTAATGGCCAGTCATAACGTATTTTTCAGTTGAATATGGCGATTTCCCGGTTCCAACTGACAATTTTGTGAATTTGTTGAGCTCAGTGCTATTTTCTTCATTTTCTGAAGGATATGAATCTTTTTATTAAATGATATGATTTTTGTAGCCTAATTTTGTCATCTCTTATTTTTCAGTTGAAGATGGTGTTATCCCAGTTCCAACAGACATTTTTGCGGATATTTCTGAGCTCGGGACTATTTTCGAAATTTTCTGTAATTTTTTATCGTATTTTCTGGATGAAGATGGCGATTTCCAAGTTCTAACGGACATTTTTGTGGATTTTTTCGAGCTCCAGGCTATTTTCTACATTTGATTAAAGATATGGATCTCTTTATTAAATGACAAGATTTTTATAGCCTAATTTTGTCTTCTCATTTTTTTCAGTTGAAGATTGCGATCTCCATGTTCCAACAGACATTTTTGCAGATTTTTCTTAACTTTGGGTTTTTTTCTACATTTTCTGGAAGATATGAATCTTTTTATTAAATGATATGATTTTTTGGACTAATTTTGTCTCCTCTTTTTTCAGTTGAATGTTGCGATCTCCCGGTTCCAATGGACATTTGTGTGGATTTTTCTGAGCCCGATATTATTTTCTACATTTTATGGAACATATGTATATTTTTATTAAATAATATGATTTTTCGGCCCAACGTTGTCTTCTTTTATTTTTCAATTGAAGATGGCGATCTCCCGGTTCAGACGAACATTTTTTCGGATTTTCTGAGCTCGAAGCCATTTTCTACATTTTCTGTATGATATGAATCTTTATATTAAATGATATGATTTTTATAACCTAATTTCACTAAAACAAAACTAGGCATTTACAACTTTCATGGGGTAACATTTCTATTTTGGTACTTGTAATAAATATTTACCACAACTTTTTTCTTCTGAAAGTTGTAAAAAATGTTTATTACAACTTTTTCTTGGATAGTTGTAAAAAAATCTAATTTATAAAGCATTTGACCCGATATTGGCCCAATCGTGGCCCATGTAAGAAAATAGACCCGTTAAAGTTTCATGCCCCTACAGACCGTATGATCTATATCGGACAGATGCAATCACATACCTATAAAGTTTTCTCCCCAATAGACCTCATGAGCATCCCTCGTATAATATGCTCCTCATCAGGGTTAGGCTTAATTAGTCTCAGAGCATTCTCTTTTATTCTTCTGGTTCTTCTCCCACTGCTCTCACCCCAAGCTGAGCGCAATGGTGATTGTTCTTGTTTTTCTTCTGTCCCATGTTTCAATCTTCAGATTTCTCTCCGTGATCTTTGGATTCGTCTGTCTCATTTGATTTGTTCCGTTTTTAAAAGGCTTCGGAGAAAAAGATCGTTAATCCGATGAGGGAGATCAAGGTACAGAAGCTGGTGCTCAACGTATCGATCAGAAAGAGCAAAGATCGACTCACCAGTGCCTTTAAGGTATTGACTTTATTTGTTCGCTCTGATTTGATCTTTAGTTGTTTTTAAAAAAAATTGTTAAGATCTAGTGCTTATGGCTGCGAAAGTTTGCATTGTTAGTTGTTAATGTTTATGAGCTTGTGCTTGTTTATTCTATTAAAGTAGCGGTAAAATGGATCAATAGATAAAAACATATTTTGTCATTATTTTGGTTATGTGAATTACATGCTGTGAGATTTGTACTTTGTTATATTTTTGACAATATGAATATAACTTATACCTTTGATCAACTTTGTGAAAGCTCAAGTAAAAGATCATGGGTTTGATGTTAAATCTAATGAGTTGGTCAAATCTATTGTGGGCCTACTGGCTTTCTTAGTTGAACCTAACACTTATTTCACGATGGCCTTAATATGCATACTTTTGGTAATCTAGAATCACTTTCTATTTTGATATTTTCAGCTATTAAATAGTTTATTCTGTTTTGATATTTATAAAAACTGTTTCGGGGTGTTTTCTCACCACAGGTTGATAGTCTGGAGGTCCGGATGTCGTCGTTTTCACGTGAGGCGGGGACGGCCTTCGGAGTCGGTCAGTCGTGCATTCACTTGAGCTGGAAGACGTAGGTCCGTGCTTCGGTGCGTTGAAGGGTAGCTTCGACGGGACGATGACCTCTGGGATCGATCGAATGAATGGGCTCTGGCAAGAGGGCGTTCGGATCCGAGCGACAGGACGCCGAAGGAAAGCTTCTGCGGTGGTGACGCCTCCTTCCATCTGCAAAACGAAGAAGCTCGTCAAGGGGGTCGGACCTTGGTTTCGACCGGGTCCCCTCCGATGCCAAAGTCAGATCTAGTCTGAAGGATGCTCGGTGGGATCGAACTTGGTTCACAGAGAGACCAAGCGCGAATCCTCGAGCCGAGCTATGGAGGAGAGAACATTTTCAATGGAAGAAGGTGTGAGAGTTGGTTTGTGATACATCCGTTGTAGATCTCAGAGATCCCCCCTTTTGAGATGATGCATCTCTTGCCTTCATATAGGCGTGTCATCCCCCCCGTTGTAATGGGCCATGATAAGACCTTATTGCCGTCATTGATAGGGACGTGCTAATTGACCCCCATAATTACTCCAGTTTGATGAGGGGATGAATGCCATAAAAGTGGGCAATGATTACTGGAGTGATGGCATTAAGTGGCTGTCATAATTGGCGAGTGCTTCCTCGGTTAGGGGGAGTGATTTCCTCCACTCGGAATGTGGGCGGTCTTTTGGGCCTTCGTCTCGGGTGGAGAAGCACGACCTGCCCGTGAGGTCCATGGGCTAGAGCCCAAGGCTGTAGCGGGTTGGTTGACTAGTCGTGGTTGACTCGCCTCCTCTGGGCCTAGTCAAAATGGTTGTATCAATTGTCCCCATCTTCCGAGCTCTACAGTTATTGAGGTTGAGGTCCGGAGATGTAGTATAAGAGGAAGGAGTGGTTCCTTTTATAAGATTGGTTCGACTTGCAAAGTCGGCTGGCTGTAATAATTGGTCGGTCCAAGATTCGTTCAGTTGCGAGGGGAGCGGCCCCTCGACTTACGGCCGACGAATGAGTGGGTCGACCAGTTGGGGGAGTGCCCCCACGACTTACGATCGACGAGAAGATGTCGGCCAGCTGGGGGAGTGGCCCCCAGCCTTACGATAAACCAGACTGGTCGGTCGACTGTGGGGGTTGGCCCCAGCCTTATGGTCGACAAGTTGGTCGGCCTGCTGGGGCAGTTGCCCCAGCTTTACGGTCGATAGGTGGTCAACCTGCTGTTGGAGTTACCATAGCCTTACAGTCGACATGGTTAGTCTGTTGGGGGAGTTGCCCCTAGCCTTACGATCGATCGAGTGATCGGCCTGTTGGAAGAGTTGCCACAGCCTTACGGTCGATGTGGTCGGTCTGCTGGGGGAGTTTCCCCCAGCCTTACGATCGATAAGTCGATTGGCTTGCTGGGAGAGCTACCCCCAGCCTTACGATTGACAAGTCGATTGGCTTATTGGGAGAGCTACCCCCAGTCTTATAGTCGATCAAGTGATCGGCTTGCTAGAGGAGTTGTCCCCAGCCTTACGCTCGATGTGGTCGGTCTGCTTGGGGAGTTACCCCCAACCATATGATCGACGAGTCGATCGGCCTGCTGGGGGAGCTACCCCCAGTCTTACAGTCGATCGAGTGATCGGCCTACTGGGAAAGTTGCCCCAGCCTTACCATCGATGTGGTCAATCTA
>JAULAV010009010.1:0-21974 GCA_030789695.1 Scilla litardierei
CTCCCGGTTCCAACTGATATTTTTGCGGATTTTTCTGAGATCAGTGCTATTTTCTACATTTTATGGAAGATATGTATATTTTTATTAAATGAGATGATTTTTATGGCCTATATTTTTCTTCTCTAAATTTTTCAGGTGAAGATGGCGACTACCGGTTCCGACGGACATTTTTGCAAACTTTCTTTGCTTGGGACTATTTTTCTATATTTCCTGTAAGATATGTATTTTTATTAAATGATATGATTTTTGGCCTAATTTTGACTTTTCTTTTTTCAGATGAAGATTACAATCTCCTAGTTCCAACTGATATTTTTACGAATTTTTCAGAGCTCGGGGCTATTTTCCACATTTTATGAAAGATATGAATCTTTTTATTAAAGGATATGATTTTTGGCCTAATTTTGTTTTCTCTTATTTTTCAGTTGAAGATGTCGATCCCCCGGTTCCAATGGACATTTTTACAGATTTTTTGAGCTTCGAGCTACTTTCTACATTTTATGGAACATATGTCTCTTTTTATTAAATGATCTGATTTATATAGCCTAAGTTTGGCTTGTCATATTTTTCAATTGAAGACGGTAATCTCTCGGTTCCAACAAACACTTTTTGCGGATTTTTCTGAGCTGGGGGCTATTTTCTTTATTTTATGGAAGATAGTGATCTTTTTATTAAATGATACGATTTTTATAGCCTAAGTTTATATTCTCTTATTTTTCAGTTGAGAAATCAATCTCATGTTTCCAATGGACAATTTTGAAGATTTTTCTGAGCTCGGTGCTATTTTATACTTTTAATTGAGGATATGGATTTTTTATTAAATGATGATTTTTATTGCCTAAGTTTGTCTTCTCTTATTTTTCTTAGTTGACGAAGGCGATCTCCTGGTTCCAGCAGACATTTTTACAGATTTTTCTGACCTCGAGCCTATTTTCAATATTTTCTTGAAGATATGGATCTTTTTATTAAATAACATGATTTTTGGGCCTAATTTTGTCTTCTCTTATTTTTTTATTGAATATGGTGGGTGATCTCCCGATTCCAACAGACCTTTTAAAGAATTTTTCTTAGCACTGGGCAATTTTCTACATTTTCTGAAAGACATAGATCTTTATATTAAATGATATAATTTTTATAGCTTAATTTTGTGTTCTCTTATATTTTAATTGAAGATGGCAATCTTTGGTTCCAACAGAAATTTTTGTGGATTTTCATAAGATCTGGGCTATTTTCAACATTTTCTAAAAGATATGGATCATTTTATTAATGATAAGAATTTTGGCCTTATTTTGTCTTTTCTTATTTTTCTGTTGAAGATGGCGATCTCTCGGTTCAAACAGACATTTTTGCGAATTTTTCAGATCTCGAGACAATTCTCGACAGTTTATTGAAGATATGTATCTTTTTATTAAATCAATTGATTTTTATCGCCTAATTTTGTCTTCTCTTATTTTTTTTAGTTAAAAATGTCAATCTCCCAGTCCCAACAGAATTTTTTGTGGATTTTTCTGAACTCCAAGCTATTTGTATATGTTCTGTAGGATATGAATCTTTATATTAAATGATATGATTTTTATGTTCTAATTTTGTCTTCTCTTATTTTTTCCGTTGAAGATGGCAAACTCCCTGTTCCAATAAACATTTTTGCAGATTTTTTTGAGCTACGTGCTATTTTCTATATTTTTTTGTAAGATATGAATCTTTATATTAAATTATATGATTTTTAGCCTAATTTTGTCTTCGCTTATTTTCAGTTAAAGAATGTGATCGTATTTTTCTGAGCTCAGTGCTATTTTTCTAATTTTTCGAGAAGATACATAACTTTTTATTCAATGTTGAGAGTTTTTGGCCTCATTTTGTATTCTCTTATTTTCCAGTTGTAGATGGCGATCTCCCGTTCCAACGGAAAATTTTGATTTTTTCCTGAACTCGAGGCTATTTTTCTAAATTTTCTGGAAGATATGGATCTTTTATTAAATGATATAAATTTTGGTCTAATTATTTCTTCTCTTATTTTTTCGTTGAATATGGCGATCTTCCGGTTCCAATAGACCTTTTCATGAATTTTTCTGAGCTTTGGCCAATTTTCAAAATTTTCTGTAAGATATGAATATGAATATTAAATGATATAATTTTTATAGCATAATTTTGTCTTCTCTTATTTTTTTAATTGTAGATGATGATCTTTCGGTTCCAACACAAATTTTTGCAGATTTTTCATAGATCTGGGCTATTTTCTACAGTTTCTAAAAGATATGAATCATTTTATTAAATGGTATGATTTTTTGACCTAATTTTGTCTGCTCATATTTTTTGTTATAGATGGCGATCTCCATGTTCCTACGGACATTTTTGCAGATTTTTTTTCGCTCGGATCTATTTTCTACATTTTACTGAAGATATGGATCTTTTTATTAAATAATAATGACTTTTGTAGTGTAATTTTTTCTGCAATTATTTTTCAGTTTAGTACGATGATATGCAGGTTTCAACGGACATATTTGCGAATTTTTCTGAACTCGGGGTGATTTTCCTAAATTTCCAGGAAGATATAGATTTTTTTATTAAATGATATGATTTTTTGTCCTAATTTTGTCTTCATTTACTTTTTTCGTTGAAGATGGTGATCTCCCTGTTCTAACAGACATTTTTACGGATATTTCTGAGCTTCGGCCTATTTTTTACAATTTCCGATTATATGATTTTTTAGCCTAAGTTAGTCTTCCCTTATTTTTTCAGTGAACATGGCGATCTCTCGGTTCCAAATGATATTTTTGCAGATTTCTCTCATCTCGGGGCTATTTTCTACATTTTCTAGAAGCTATGTTTCTTTTATAAAATGATATGATTTTTGGCCTAATTTTGTCTTCTCTTATTTTTCAGATGAAGATGGTGATCTCCCGGTTCCAACTGACATTTTTACGGATTTTTTCTGATCTATTGGTTATTTTCTATATTTTCTGTAAGATACGTATCTTTATATTAAATGATATGATTTTATAGCCTAATTTTGTCTTCCATTAATTTTCTGTTGAAGATGGCGATCTCCCAGTTACAATGGACATTTTTGCTGAATTTTCTTAGCTCTGTGTTATTTTCTTCATTTTATTGAATATTTGGATATATTTATCAAATGATGTGATTTTATAGTCTAATTTTGCCTTCTCTTATTTTTTAGTTGAAGATGTGGATCTTTTAATTACAACGGATATGGTTACAACTTTTTTGAGCTCAGGGCTAGGTTTCTATATTTTCTCGAATATATGTATCTTATTATTAAATGAAATTATTTTTGGCCAAAATTTGTCTTCTCTTTTTTCATAGAAGATGGCAATCTCCCGGTTTCCACGAACATTTTGCGAGATTTTTCTGAGCTTCGTGCTATTTTCTACATTTTCTCAAAGATTTGACTCTTTTTATTAAATTTTATGATTTTTTATAGCCTAATTTTCGCTTCTTTAATTTTTCAGTCGAAGATGGCGATCTCTCGGTTCCAACAGACATTTTAAGTATTTTCTGAGCTCGGGGCTATTTTCCACATTTTATTGGATACATGAATCTTTTTAATAAATGATATGATTATTAAGCCTCAGTTTGTCTTCTCGTATTTTTCAGTTGAAGACGTCGATCTCCCGGTTCCAACAGACATTTTATGGATCTTTTATTAAATTATATGATTTTCTTAGACTAAATTTGTCTTTTCTCTTTTTAAGTTGAAAATGGCGATCTCTTGGTTCCAACAAACATTTTAGCAGAATTTTCAGACCACGAGACTATTTTCTACATTTTCTAAAAGACATGGATATTTTTACTAAATAAAATGATTTTTTGGCATAATTTATCTTCTCTTATTTTTTCAGTTGAAGATAGCGATCTCCCGATTCCAACTGATATTTTTGCAGATTTTTTGATCTCAGAGCTATTTTCTACATTTTATGTAAGAAATGGATCTTTTCATTAAATGCTATGATTTTTATAGCATAAGTTTGTCTTCTCTTATTTTTTTCATTTAAAGATCGCGACCGATTATCAACTGAGACCAAGTGATAATCAGGGTGCCGAGGCTACCCCTCGGCACTTGATTGGCCGAGGCCGAGTACTCACCTAGGTACCGAGGCTACCCCTCTGCACCCCGTAGACCGAGGCTCTAGACAATCCAAGAGACCAGCTTCTCGAGCCGAGGAGGTGCTCCGCTCGACCGCCATCGAAAACACGCACGTTCGGTGGAACCAAGGGATCCCAATCGACCCCTTGACCACGTTGACCGACAAGTCACCGGTCAACGATTCTGTGGTGAGAAAACCTGTAAACAATAAAGATTCATATTATACAAAATATATATAAAATATCTCGTAGCTCAAAATAAATCTGCACAAATGTCCATTGGAACCTGGAGATTGCCATCTTCAAAGTAAAAAACTAGAAGACAAAATTAGGCCAAAAAATCATATCATTTCATAAAAGATACATATCTTCCAGAAAATGTAGAAAAATAGGCTGAAGTTAAGAAAAGCCTGCAAAAATATCCATTGGAACCGGAGATCGCCATCTTCAACTGAAAACAGAAGATAAGACAAATGCAGGCTATAAAAAATCATATTATTCAATAAAAAGTTCTATACCTTCCATAAAATGTACAAAATAGCACCGAGCGCCAAAAATACGCAAAAATGTCCGTTGGAATAATGATATCGGCATCTTCAACTTAAAAATAAGAGAAGACAAAATTCGGCTATTAAAATCAAATCATTTAAAAAATACATAACTTTTCAAAAATGTAGAAAATAGCCTTGAGCTCAGAAAAATCCGCAAAAATGTTCGTTGGAACCGGATGATCGCCATCTTCAACTGGAAAAATAAGGGAAGAAAAAAGTAGGTCAAAAATTCACATCATTTAATAAAAAGATCTATAACTTCCCGGAAATGTAGAAACATAACCCCGAGCTCAAAACAATCGGCAAACATGTCCGTTGGAACCGGGCGATCGCCATCTTCAACTAAATAATAAGAGAAGACAAAATTAGGTTATATAAATCATATCATTTAATATAAAGAACCATATCATACAGAAAATGTAGAAAATAGGTCGGAGCCCAGAAAAATCTGAAAAAATGTCAGTTAGAACCAGGAGATCGTCATCTTCAACTGAAAAATTAAAGAAGACAAAATTAGGCCAAAAATCATACATTTAATAAAAAGATATATATCTGCCATAAAATGTAGAAAATAGCACCGAGATCAAAAAAATCCACACAAACGTCAGTTGGAACCGAGAGATTGCAATATTCAACTGAAAAAAGAGAAGACAAAATTAGGCCAACAAATCATATCGTTTAATAAAAAGATTCGTATCTCCAAGAATATGTAGAAAAAGCCCAAAGCTAAGAAAAATCCACAAAAATGTCTGTTGGAACCTGGAGCTCGCCATCTTCAACTGAAAAATCTGAGAAGACAAACTTAGGGTATAAAAATTATGTCATTTAATAAAGAGATCCATATCATTAATCAAATGTAGAAAATAGCCTGAAGTTCAGAAAAATCTACAAAAATGTCTTTTGGAACTGGAAGATCACTATCTTCAACTGAAAAATAAGAGAATGCAAAATTATGCAAAAAAAATCATATCATTTAATAAATAGATCCATGTCTTTCAAAAAATGTAGAAAATAGTCTCGCGGTCAGAAAAATCAGCCAAAATGTCCGTTGGAATCGGGAGATCGCCATTTTCATCTGAAAAATAAAAGAAGCCTAACTTAGTATACGAAAATCATATCGTTTAATAAAAATATCCAAAAAATGTCTATTGGAATCGGGAGATCGCCATCTTCAACTGAAAAAAATAAGAAAATACAAACTTAGGATATAATAATCATATCATTTAATAAAAAGATACATGACTCCAATAAAATGTAGAAAATAGCCCTGAGCTCAGAAAAATTCCTAAATATGTCTGTTTGAATCGGGAGATCGACATTTTCAACTGAAAAATATAAGAAGACAAAATTAGGCTATAAAAATCATAAGATAAAATATATATTTATATCTTTTAGAAAATATAGAAAATAGCCCAGATTTGAGAAAAATGCGCAAAATATATGTTGGAACTAGGAGATCGCCATCTTCAACAAAAAAAATAAGAGAAGACAAAATAAGGCTATAAAATTATCTCATTTAGTATAAAGAACCATGTTTTACAGAAAATGTAGAAAATTACACGGAGATAAGAAAAATTAGCAAAAAGGTCTGTTAGAACCGGGAGATCGCCATATTCTACAAAAAAAATAAGAGAAGACAAAATTAGGCCCAAAAATCATATTATTTAATAAAAAGATATATATCTTACAGAAAGTATAGAAAATATGCTCGATGTCAAAAAAATCGGCAAAATTGTCCGTTGGAACAAGGTGATCGCCACCTTCAACTAAAAAATAAAAAAGACAAACTTAGGCTTAAAAATCATTATTTAATAAAAGATCAATATCCTCAATTAACTGTATAAAATAGCTCCGAGCAAAAAAAACCACAAAAATGTCCGTTAGAAATAACAGATCGCCATCTTCAACTGAAAAATAAGAGAATACAAACTTAGGCTATAAAAATCATATTATTTAATAAAAAGTTTCATATCTTCCATAAAATATAGAAAATATCCCCCAGCTCGGAAAAATCCACAAAAATGTCCATTGGAACCGGGAGAAAGCCTTCTTCAACAGAAAAATAAGCGAAGATAAAATAAGCCCAAAAAATCATATCAATTAATAAAATGATCCATATCTTTTAGAAAATGTAGAAAATAGCCCAGAACTCCGAAAAATCTGCAAAAATTTCAGTTGAAACCGGAAGATCGCCATCTTTAACTGAAAAATAAGAGAAGACAAAATTAGGATATAAAAATTATATCATTTAATTTAAAGATCCCATGTCTTACAGAAAATGTAGAAAATTGTCCGGAGCTAAGAAAAATTCGTAAAAAGGTCCGTTGGAACCGGGAGAATGCCATATTCAACGAAAAAAAATAAGAGATGACAAAATTAGGCCCAAAATCATATTATTTAATAAAAAGATCCATATCTTCCAAAAATATAGAAAATTGGCTCGAGGTCAGAAAAATCCGCAAAAATGTCCGTTGGAACAGGGAGATCGCCATTGATGTGAAACCAGGGAGGTGGCCCGATTTTCACGGCGTAGGTTATTCAAGGAACTCAGAACAAACTTAGAAGGATATGCGCACACACTCCAAACTTGGAGAAAGGAAAAAGGGAGTGATAAGCTCTAAACAAAGATGGTTCGCTGACCTGACAAATGCAAATAGCTAACCAACGTTATAGGAACGCGATCTGCTACTTAGACCACTTGCCCAACCACGAACACGAGTTTAACCACTCCACACAGCAACACACTTGGGTTGAAGCACGAATTGGGGGCTTTTGCGAATTTGGATCACCAATCTTAAAAGGAAGATTGAAAAGGCAAAGTTTCACAAGAGCTAAAGAAGATATAAAAACTCTCACAATTTGTGAAGAACATTCAATTCTGAATTGATAATCTGATTGATTCATGCTTGTTACAAAAGGATTACATGCTCTATTTATAGGTAGATCTTGGAAGCTAAAAAAGACTCTCTAATTAAGGACAACTAATGGATTTTGGTAACCCATTAGTCATCATAATGACCTGGAATAAGTAAAAAAATATAAATGTGGCCTAGGGAAGATGACAACCTGAAATTATAAGCTCAATGTCATGCACGAAAATTACATTTATAATTCATAAGTTTATGCTTCTTGGTTCTAGCTCTTCCAAAAATAATCAGATTTAAATGTTGTTTTTGCACTTGACTCTTTAGCTTCCCAATGAATTCAGATTTAAAGGTGGTTGTTGCACTTGACTCTTTAACTTCCCCCATGAATTCAGATTTATTGGATGCAAATGACTCTTGATCTTCACCATGAATGCATTCAAATTTATGGCCACATAACTCTTGATCTTCTCCCATGAATGCATTCAGATTTATGGCCACATAACTCTTGATCTTCCCCCCATGAATGCATTTAGAATTATGGCCTTAATTTCTTGGGCTTGGATTAGCAAGACTAAGGCCTCTTTGTGGGCACAACTTTCTTGGGCCAGTAATGCTTCTACTTGTGCTCCAATTGCATTTTGCATTCTTTTTAACATTCCTCTTGTTATTGGTCCTTCACTTAGAATTAGGTCTTCATTTTGTAAGTTATTGGGCACGTCACATCATCCATTTTCTACTAAAAAATAAGAGAAGAGACACTTATGCTATAAAAATCATCATTTATTTAAAAGATTCATATCCTCAATTAACTGTATAAAATAGCACCGAGCTCAGAACAATCCGTAAAAATGTCCATTGGAAACAGGAGATCGCCATCTTCAACTGAAAAATAAGAGACAACAAACTTAGGCTATAAAATCATATCACTAAATAAAAAGATCCGTATTATCTATAAAATATAGAAAATAGCCCTCAGCTCAGAAAAATCCGAAGAAATGTCCGTTGGAACCAGGAGATCGCCATATTAAATTGAAAAATAGACAAGACAAAATTAGTCTATAAAAATCATATCAATTAATAAAAAGAGCCATATGTTCCATAAAATGTAGAAAATCGGTCGAAGCTCAAAAAAATCCACAAAAATGTCGGTTGGAACCGGGGGATCGCCATCTTCAACTGAAAAATAAGAGAAGACAAAATTAGGCCAAAACATCATATCCTTTTATAAAAAGATTCATATCTTTCAAAAAGTATAGAAAATAACCCAGAGCTCTGAAAAATCCGTAAAAATGTCCGTTGGAACCGGGAGATTGCCATCTTCAACTGAAAAAAGAGAAGACAAAATTAAGCCCCAAAATCATATCATTTAATAAAAAAAATACAATCTTACAAAAATGTAGAAAAATAGCCAGAAGCAAAGAAAAGTCCGCAAAAATGTACGTTGGAACCGGTAGATCGCCATCTTCATCTGGAAAAAATTTGAGAAGACAAAATTAGGCCAAAAAATTATATTATTTATTAAAAAGATCCATATCTTCCAGAAAATATAGAAAATAGACTAAGTCAAACAAATCCGCTAAAATGTTCGTTGGAACCAGGAGAATGCCATTTTAATTAAAAAAAATAAGAGACGACAAAATTAGGCTAAAAATCATATCATTTAATAAAATGATCCATATCTTCCGTAAAATGTAGAAAAATAGCCCCAGACTAGAAAAATTAGTAAAATGTCCGCTGGGACCGGTAGTATTCAACTGAAAAAAATAAGAGAAGACAAACGCTGGACATAAAAATCATATCAATTATTAAAAAGATCCATATCATACATAAAATATAGAAAATAGCACCGAGCTGCGAAAAATCCGTAAAAATGTCTTTTGGAACCGGCAGATCATCATTTTTAGCTGAAAAATAAGTGAAGACAAAAAAATTAAGTCAAAAATCAGATCATTAAATAAAAAGATGCACTTCTTGCATAAAATTTAGAAAATAGCTCTGAGGTTATAATAATCTGCAAAAATATCTGTTGGAATCGATAGATCGCCATCTTCAACTGAAAAAAATAAGAGAAGACAAAATTAGGCCAAAAATCAAATCATTTAAACAATAACGTTATCTTCCAGATAGCTCCGAGCTAAGTAAAATCCGCAAAAATGTCTGTTTGAACCGGGAGATCACCATCTTACACTGCAAAGTAAGATCAGATAAAATTAGGCTATAAAAACCATATCATTTAAGAAAAAGATACATAACTTTTCAAAAATGAAGAAAAATAGTCCTAAGCTCAGAAAAATCGGTAAAAATGTCAAATGCAACCAGGAGACCGCCATTTTCCACTTAAAAATAAGAGAAGACAAAAATTAAGCTATAAAATCAAATCATTTAATATAAAGACCCATATCATACAGAAAATGTATAAAATAGACCGGAGAAAAAAAATCCGCACAAATATCTGTTGGAACTGAAAGAAATCATATGAATTAATATAAAGATCTGTATCTTCCAAAAACTATAGAAAATAACCTCGAGCTCAGAAAAATAGGTAAAAAGTTCAAAGTTATGTTGGAACCTGGAGATCGCCATCTTCAATTGAAAAATAAGAGAAGACAAAATTAGGCTATAAAATCATATCATTTAATATAAAGATCCATATCTTACAAAAAATGTAGAAAATAGTATGGAGCTCAGAAAAATCCGCAAAAATTTCCGTTGGAACCTGGAGATCGCAATCTTCATCTAAAAAAATTAAGAAAAGACAGAATCAGGCTATAAAATCATATTATTTAATATAAAGATCCATACCTTACAGAAAATGTAGAAAATAGCACATAGCTCAGAAAAATCCGCAAAAATATCCGTTGGAATTGGAAAATAACTGTCTTTAAAACAAAAATAAGTGAAGACAAAATTACGCTACAAAAATCATATCATTTAATATAAAAATCCATATCTTACAAAAAATGTTGAAAATAGCCTGAAGCTCAGAAAAATCTGCACAAATGTTTGTTGGAAATGGGAGATCGTAATCTTCAACTGAAAAAAGTGAAGAAATAAGTAAGTCAAAAATCAGTTTATTTAATGAAAAGATTCATATCTTTCAGAAAATGTAGAAAAATAGCCCCAAGTTAAGGAATAACAGCAAAAATGTCCGTTGTAACCGGTAGATCGCCATCTTCAACTAAAAAAAATAAGAGTAGACAAACGTAGGATATAAAAATAATATCATCTAAAAAGACCAATATCTTCCATTAATTAAATAAAATTGCACCGAGCCCAGAAAAATCTGCAAAAATATCCGTTGGAACCGAGAGATCGCCATCTCCAATTGAAAAATATGAGAAGACAAAATAAGGCTAAAAATCATATCATTTAACCAATAGATCCATATCTTTTAGAAAATTTAGAAAATAGATACGATGTCAGAATACTCCTTAAAAATGTCCGTTGGAACATGGAGATCCCCACTTCAACTGAAAAATAAGAAAATACAAAATTAGGCAAAAAATCATATCATTTAATAAAAACATACATAATTTCACGAAAATGTAGAAAAATTGTCCGGAGCTCAGAAAAATCCAAAAAAATGTATGTGGAAAGCGGGTGATACGACTATTTTGGAGAAGCCCAAGGTAAGAGGCCCAAGCCCAAGCCCAGGGCGGGAAGCCCATGAATGAGATTTGGCCCATCCGACGAAGCCCACGAAAGGACTCGGAGTTGGACCGGCCGCAACCCGAAGTGTGCACGATTGGATCGCGCTCGCAGGAGATAACAGTTCCCCTAAAAGCACGGCACCTTAATGATCATTAAGGAGCCCATTAATCACTCCCCCCCCACGACGCACGTAGGCACCTCGACGGAGGTGGATCGCAGGGGCGTAAATGGAGAGCAGTCAGGGGACGTTGATTGGGGGCAATCGTGGGCCAAACCCTACAAAGGGACTACAGAGGCAACCGAGAAAGGGATCGAATCCCCGATACCAACAACGGAGGTATTCCATTAACTGACCTTGCTTTCTGCCATTATATTCCCTCCCATAGCTCGGCCCGAGGATACGTGTGCCGGCTTCCTTTTGAGCCGTACCGATCCCGACGAGCATCATTCAGATCCGTACTGACTTAGGCATCTGAGGGGACTTGGCCGGAACCAAGGTCCGACCCCCGTCAACTGAGACCAAGTGATAATTAGGGCGCCGAGGCTACCCCTCGGCACTTGATTGGCCGAGGCTGAGTGCTCACCTAGGTGCCGAGGCTACCCATCTGCACCCCGTAGACCGAGGCTCTCGACAATCGAAGAGACCCGCTTCTCGAGCCGAGGAGGTGCTCCGCTCGACCGCCATCGAGAACACGCACATTCAGAGGAACCAAGGGATCCCAACCGACCCCTTGACCACGTTGACCGACAAGTTGCCGGTCAACTATTCTGTGGTGAGAAAACACTCGTAAACACCTGGCATCGTCTGTGGGAACCCGAACAAGCCCACGTCAAACCACCAGAATAGAACCAGTCTGCAACGACTCGGGGCGCATGCCCCCATCCATGAGGAGGGTGATTACATCCCTCCCGAGAACCAGTACAACCACACCACTGAGGGGACAGGAGACTCCCGATCGGTAACCAAAGAGCAGCTCCGTCTCTTCTCCCAGGAAACCAATGCCAATCTCCAGATGTTGGTCGCCACGATTCAACAGCTCGTCGGCAACCCGTCCATCTGGCAGATGGAATGGTAGGGACCCACCAATGAGGAGGGGATCACCAACCTCTACGGTCAGCCGTGGTCACCGACTACGGAGAGGGATCAACTAACCTGAAACAACGATTTACCATGTCGGGCTTCGTCCAGGTGTGATCCCCCACTCCCATCTCGCCTTGCGAAGGAGATGGGATAGGCCTCGAGCAAGCTGAAGGCGAATCGGTTACCGCCTCATCTTAGTGACCAGGCTCGACAAATCGACGACCGACCCCATTGGAGCACAAGTCCCCGTCAAGTAAGGCTGGGTAAACGAGAATACCGGAGAGAGAAGAAGAATGCCCGCCGATCAACTCCCGCCCCCAGCTCGGCATGGACTTGGGCGAGCCCACGGCGTGACCCCACTCGCTGACCATGACCGGGTAACTACTGTGTGAGCATAGGAGGGCGCCCGGGGGGTGTCAGAGGCGACCGTTGTCCATTGTCCCGAAGGATAACTGAGGCACGGGTACCTTCCAGGTTCAAGGTGCCGACGTTGGAGAAGTATGACGGCACAGACGATCCAGAAGACCATGTAATGGACTATGAGGGGGTCATGGCATTCCAAGGGGCCGACGACACCCTACTCTACAGAGGCTTTTATTCCACCCTCCGGAGAGCGGCCCGGAGTTGGTACCAAAGTCTCCCCAACCGCTCCATTGACAGCTTCGAGGACCTCTCCCAGCAGTTCTGTAAACAATTCATGGCCGGACGTCAGGTAAAATCGGACTCAGAACTCATGTTTAATGTGGTGTAGGGTCCTGGAGAAACCCTGAGGCACTACATGCACCGCTTCAACGCGGAGCGACTGAATGTGGGGAGCTGTCCCGAGCTGGTCGTCAAGATGGCCCTGAAGAAGGGGCTCCGACATAGGGGCCTGAAAAAATCGCTGCACAATGATCCTCCGAAAGACCTCGCCGGTGTCATAGCCCGGGCAGATCGCTACATGCTGACGGAGGAGACACTGGCCGTGGATGATGAAAGTCACCCAACGGGGGCCAGGCGGGGATCCAAGCACGATGAGAGCGAACGCCGCGGCCCTGACGAGCATCGACAGGAGAAGAGGACCAGAGGAAAGCAGCGCAGGGAGGAGCCACGACTCTCCAAGCTGAACACCTCCCTGGACGTCGTCCTCATGCACGCCCAAAAGGAGGGGCACATTTGCACGCCACCTCTGAGGATGAAGAGGGGCGGAAGGGACGAGGAGAAATACTGCAAGTATCACAAGGACAGCGGCCACGACACCGACGACTGCTGGCATCTAAAGAAGGATATGGAGAAGCTGGTCAGCCGGGGCCACTTGAAGAACTTTATCGATGACTTAGCCCCCACCCCGGAGAAGGGACATCCAAGCAATTAGACAATTGGAAGAAGGTGAATGTGGTCCAGGCGGCCATGCGCATCATCGAGTGAGCGGACGGGATGATCAGCCGACGCCTCGCTTGGGCAAGGCTGGCTTGCCCTCGCCTCCTCCGTTTTTTGTTTTCCTCCAAATATACATCCAGGTTCAAGGAATGGAAAGAGAACATGTTAGTACAGCTCTGTTTCTCTCACTTTGTTTGGCTGGGTGATCGATTGCAGAGCAGGCGGGAAATCACCCCATGAGAGAGAATGATGACACGATTGACCGTAAGGCTAGGGGAAACTCCCCCAGTAGGCCGATCACCGAGCCCGTCCATGAGGCTGGGGGCAACTCCCCCAGGAGGCCGATCACCGAGCCCGTCCGTCAGGCTGGGGGCAACTCTCCCAGCAGGCGAGACAATCGGTTGGTCATAAGCCGAGGGGTAGCTCTCCCCACTGACCAGTCGACCTGATCAACCGTAAGGCTAGGGGCCAACTCCCCCAGCAGGCTGATCACCGAACCTGACCGTAAGGCTGGGGGCAGCTCCCCCACCAGGCAGGATCATCGGTTGGTCCTAAGCCGAGGGATAGCTTCCCCTGCTAACTAGCCGACCCGATCAACCGTAAGGCTGGGGCAAGTCCCCCAGTGGACAGATCAACATGGCCGACCATAAGGCTAAGGGTAACTCCTCCAGCGGTTCGAAACATCGGCTGGGTGTAAGCCTGGGGATAACACCCCCAGCAGCTCAGACAATCCGATTGGCCGAGGGGATGGGGGCGGCTTCCCCCTCCATGGCAGGTTGATCCCTGACCGACTATAAGACTGATGGCAAGCCCATAGTTCGTAAGGCGGTCACCCGACTGGCCTGAGGATCGCGAACAAGGGGATAGCCACAGCAGATCGGCCGAAAGAGTCCAAGGCCCTAGTTTATTGGGCCGATTAACACAAAATCCCGAGGACCCTTCGCACAACGAATAATGAAGGGATATCAGCGGATCACCTCCCTAACCGGGTTGAACGCAACAGCGGCCCAAAAAGACCAAGGGCCTCCCTCCCCTACGAAGCAGCTCTGCCAGCAGAGAGTCCAGACAACAAGGAAAATGGCGAAAGATACATGGACCAACAAAAAGGCTTTATACATTACACTCCAAAATTGTTTGTATTACAAGACAAGGAAGGGGAGGGGAGCAAAAAGGAAGAAACGCCGCCTAAGGGCCCGGGGCCCAGGAGGAGGCGTCCTCCGGCACCTTTCCTTGTTCGGAGCGAGGAGGTTCATCGGGACCTGGCGGAGGTCGGAGATGCAACAGCTGGACGCTCTCCTCGAACCTCTGGAAAAAGTCACGGAAGACCTCCACGATCCTGGGGGCCAAGAGTTGCTCGTAGGTGCCGAAGGCGTCCTGGAGGGCCTCAGCGATCTGCAGCCTCAAGACCTCCTCGTACCCTCTCTCCACTTCCTCGACGAGCCGGGCGGGGTGCGCGGCATGCGCCTCACGCATGGCTCCTAGCTCGTTCCAGAGGTCGCCCCTCTCCCGACGAAACGCTTCTTCTGCCTACTGGGCCGACTGCCAAGAATCAGCCAGGGCCCCTGCAGGTCCAGCACCTCGGTGGTGAGCTCATCGACCCGACGCCTCAGAAGCCTAGCCTCCATGCATGCTTCTGAGGCCGCCACCCTCGGCCGATCCAGCCTTCAAGCACTCCCGCGCCAGAGACTCCTCGAGGTTGGACACCTGGACCGCCCGGTGCTGTGCCTCGACAACCATCACAATGGCCTGCAAGACGAAAAAGCTGAGCTAGAGGAAACGAAAGATAGGTTTGGAAGAAGCAGAGTGACCAACCTATTGAAGCTGCCAGACTAGAGAACCCGTCAGCTGATCAGAGGGCGCCCTCTCCAGGAGAGAGCGGTCCCGCGGGAGGACGGAGCTCTGTGCTAGCTGGGTGGCCATGACCCGGTCGACAAATACCGAGTCCCCAAGTGTGACCACAGGGCCCGCCGGGAGGTTCACCAGTACGCCACCCGCCCCCGCCAAGGACGGCTCGACCGAGTCAACAGGGGTGGCCACCAGGGTCAGCGGAAGGGTCTCACCCGAGGCGACCGACACCCCCGGGAGCCACAGAAGGGTGGACTTCCCCGGTCTCCCTCTTCCTCTTCTTCTCATTAGGCCCTGCGGACATCGGAGGGGAGCGCTTCCGCCCCCACGCCGCGACCACCCGAGGGCACGCGAGGCGTCGGGCTAGCCCCCCTTTGCCTCCCTCGGCATAGACAGAGCGAGGAGGTTCAGCGGTCGAGACCTCCGCCACAAGGGGATCCATCACGACTGGGGCAGGCGGCGCGGCAGCGACCATGGGCTCCAGCCTTCCCATCGCTGGTTCGGCCTGATGCAACCCCTCCTCCACCGTACGGCGGGGCGCCTGGCCCGAAGGGTTCCCTTGGCTTCTGCTCGATCCCCGACGGATGAGCTCGTCGACAGTGCAGGTGAATTCACGGCCCACCATCTCTGTAGAAGGAAAGAAGATCAGGGTAAGCAAGAGGGAAAGCTGAAAGAAAAAGGAGCGCCTACCGGGGGACCACATGACAGTCTTAAGAAGCAGGTCGTCCAGTAGAGGCCAGACCAAACTCTCCTCTGGGGGCAGAGATGAAAAAAGCCGAACGACGACCTGATCGGCCTCGGAGAGGGTCAACGTCAAGTCATATTGACATAACCCTCCCCAACATGTCAGGATCTCGGCGTCCCTAGAGAAAACAATGAAAACAAAGCTCGAGCTCCAGTCTCCCACCCAGCGGGGAAGTCCTAGCAAGCACTCCCTCCTCGCACAGGCTCGGAGGTGCTGCCACGACCCCCGGCCGATCGTCTGGACCCGGAAATAGTGGAAGAGAAGGAAAAGGGACGGCTCCAAGCCATGGACGCGGCAGAGCATGATGAACCCAGCCAACACCACGATTGAGTACGGGGTCAGCTGGCATAGAACCACCATCAAGAACTCCATGACCTGGATGATGGACGGATGAAGGGGGAAGCGGAGTCCCAGGCAAAACATCTCGACGTAGACACCGACCTCCCTGCTCTGCAGAAAACAAATCCGTTCATCGCTAAAAGGGATCCGAACGTTATACGGGTGGCACAGATACTTTTCCCGGATCTCCTTAACCTTCGAGAAGGAGGCCATGGACAATGACCCGAGGATCACAAAGGGAACATCGAACCTCTCAGCAGCCCGAGCCACGTCATGGCCGACAGGGTCCACGAAGAGCAAACCCTTCCCCTTGTCCTGAACGGGGCGTGTCACCAAGGGAACGCCGGAACCGGGCGCCGGTAGGCCCCCTGACCCCGACGCGGAACCACCTATTCTAAGCGCAGCCATGGGACGAATCGGGTGGGGTAGAGGAAGAAGGTTACTTGGAAAGAATCCGAAGGAAGAAAGGCAGAGGAGGGTTCGAAGGAGCTTGTAAGACGAGAATCAGGAGGAAAGGCGTGAAAGAATCGAAACTCGGGAGGTCGAACGTTCTTATATGGAAGGCAATCTCAGAACCCGGACCATCCGAAGAGGAACACGTGGCAGCATCTAGAGGCCGACTGCGCTTCAAATCCCGCATCGAGAGAAGTTCAAACGAGCCGCATCATGATGGCCTCCATTTAATGGATTGGCCTCTACTAACGTGCTTGTCAAAATCCACAAGAGTCACATCGCCTGAACCGAACCGGCAGAATCCGAACGACTCGGACGATGGGGGCAATTGATATGACTATTTTGGAGAAGCCCAAGAGCAAGAGGCCCAAGCCCAAGCAAGGGCGGGAAGCCCACGAATGAGATTTGGCCCATCCGACGAGGCCCACGAAAGGACTCAGAGTCGGACCGGCCGCAACCCAAAGTGTGCACGATTGGCTCGCGCTCGCAGGAGATAACCGTTCCCCTAAAAGCGCAGCACCTTAATGACCATTAAGGAGCCCATTAATCGATTTCCCTATGACGCACACAGGCACCTTGACGGAGGCGGATCGCAGGGGCGTAAATGGAGAGCAGTCAGGGGACGTGGATTGGGGGCAATCGTGGGCCATACCCAATAAAGGGACTACAGAGGCAACCGAGAAAGGGATCGAATCCTCAATACCAACAACGGAGGTATTCCATTAACTACCCTTGCTTTCCGTCATTATATTCCCTCCCATAGCTCGGCCCGAGAATACGTGTGTCGGCCTCCTTTGGATACCAATCCCGATGAGCATCATTCAGATCCGTACTGACTTAGGCATCGAAGTGGACTTGGCCGGAACCAAGGTCCGGCCCCCTTAACGAGTTTCTTCGTCTATCCAGGAAGAAGCGGAACCGAGGCGCTGAGGCTACACCTCAGCACAGAATGAGCCCGCTCGCCATCAACGAGCGTCGCCCTCAACTGAGACCAAGTGATAATCAGGGCGCCGAGGCTGCCCCTCGGTACTTGATTGGCCGAGGCCGAGTGCTCACCTAGGTGCCAAGGCTACCCCTCTGCACCCCGTAGACCGAGGCTCTCGACAATCCAAGAGACCCGCTTCTCGAACCAAGGAGGTGCTCCGCTCGACCGCCATCAAGAACACGCACGTTCGGAGGAACCAAGGGATCGTAACCGACCCCTTGACCACGTTGACTAACAAGTCACCGGTCAACGATTCTGTGGTGAGAAAACACCCGTAAACAGCGGGAGATCGCCATCTTCAACTGAAAAATAAGGGAAGACAAAATTAGGCTACAATAACCACATCATTTAATAAAAAGAGCCATATCTTTCATAAAATGTAGAAAATAGCACCGAGCTCAGAAAAATCCGCAAAAATGTCTGTTGGAACCAGGAGATCGCCATCGTCAACTGAAATATAAGAGAAGATAAAACCAGGCTATAAAATCATATCATTTAATCTAACTATGCACATCTTACAGAAAATGTAAAAAATAGCCCGAAGCTCAGAAAAATCTGCAAAAATATATCCATTGTACCCGGGAGATCGACATCTTCGTGAGAAAACTAAATTTGGTCAAAAGACCTTATTATTTAATAAAAAGATACATATCTTCTAGAAAATGTAGAAAATAGCATCTAGGTAAAAATCCGTAGAAATCTCCGTTGGAACCCGGGAGAATGCCATCTTCAACTGAAAATAAGACAAGACAACATTAGGCCAGAAAATCATATCATTTAATAAAATGATCCATATCTTCAATAAAAAACGAAAAATAGCCCCAAGCTAATAAAAATTAGTAAAAATAACTGCTGGAACTAGTAGATTGCAATATTCAATTGAAAAAAATAAGAGAAGAAAAACGCAGAATATAAATATCATATCATTTAATAAAAAATTTATACCTTCCTCAAAATGTATAAAAATAGCATCGAGCTTCGAAAAATCCGCAAAAAATTCCGTTGGAACCGGAAGATCGCCTTCTTCAACTGAAAAGTAAGAGTAGACAAAATTAGGCCAAAATGTTATCATGTAATAAAAATATCCATATCTTCCAGAAAATTTAGAAAATAGCCCGATGTGAGAATAATCAGCAAAAATGTCCGTAGGAACCGGGAGATCGCCATCTTCAACTGAAAAATAGGAAACAAATTTAGCCAAAAAACCATATCATTTAATAAAAAGATCCATAACTTCCTGAAAATGTACAAAAATAGACCTAGCTCAGAAAAACCAATAAAAATATCCATTGGAACCGGGAGATCGCTATCTTCAACTAAAAAAAGAGAACACATAATTAGGCTAAAAATCATATCACTTAATAAAATGATCCATATCTTCAATAAAATATAGAAAATAGCCTCGAGCACAGAAAAGTCCCCCAAAATGTCCACTGGAACAGGGAGATCTCCATCTCAACTTAAAAAATTAAGAGAAGATAAAATTAGGCCAAAAATGATATCATTTAATAAAAAGATTCATATCTTCCAAAAAAATACAGAAAATAGCCACGAGCACATAAAAATCCGCAAAAATGTCTATTGGAACAGAGAGATCGATATCTTCAACTAAAAAAATAAGAGAATACAAAATTAGGCAAAAAATCATATCATTTAATAAAAAGATCCATATCTTTCAGAAAATACAGAAAATAGCTCTGAGCTAACTAATCTGCAAAAATATTTGTTTGAACCAGGAGATCACCATCTTCAACTGAAAAATAAGAGAAGACAAAATTAGGCTATAAAAACATATGTTTTTATTTAAAGATACATATCTTACAGAAAATTTAGAAAATAGCCAGGAGCTTAGAAAAAACTGCAAAAATGGCAGTTGGAACCAGGAGATCGCCATCTTAATCTAAAAAATAAGAGAAAACAAAATTAGGCTTAAAATCAAATTATATAATCAAAAAAGATCCATATCTTCCAAATAATGTAGAAAATAGCCTCTAGGTCACAAAAATCTGCAAAAATATCAGTTGGAACCGGGAGAACAACATCAGCAACTAAAAAAATAAGAGAATACAAAATTAGGCAAAAATATCATATCATTTAATAAAATGATTCAGATTTTCCACAAAATGTAGAAAACTAGTCACGAGCTCAGAAAAATCCACAAAATATCAGTTGGAACCGGGAGATCGCCATCTTCATTTGAAAAATATGAGAAGACAACATTAGGCCAAAAAGTCATATTATTTACTAAAAAGATCCATAATTCCAGAAAATATAGAAAATAGACTCTAGGTCAAAAAATCCGAAAAAATGTCCGTTGGAACCGGGAGAACGCCATCTTAAATTAAAAAAAATAAGAGAAGACAAAATTAGGCCAAAAAATCATATCATTTAATAAAATGCTTAATTTCGAAAAACTACCTCATACTTTCGCTGAATTCCAAAAAAAATACCTCTTATTTTGATATACTCGCAAAACCACCTCATACTTTTCAGGCATAGATAAGCTCCCTTTATCCATCGTCGCACATCCCCATTACACCCATCACCGCCCTCCCCCCCACTCTCCCCACCGTCCTCCCACCCACCGCCACCATTCACCCTACATCCATCGATGCACATCCCCCTTCCACCCACCGCCGCACTCCTCCCCCCTCCCCCTCCCTCCCTCACCGTCCTCCTCCCCCCTCCCCTCCCCCTCCCCATCCCTCCACCATAGCGCCCCCCACCCCTACCCCCCTTCCCCCACCAACCCACTCGTCCACCACTTCCCCCTGCCATCGCCCTCCTCCCTCTTCCACCATCCTACATATATCACACTATGAGGTAGTTCTACGAAATTAAACCAAAATATGAGGTTGTTCTACGAAATTAAACAAAGAATGAGTTAGTTCTACGAAAACAAACTATGAGGGAGTTTATCGAAACCTGAAAAGTATGAGGTAGTTTTGCGATTATATCAAAAGAAGAGGTATTTTTTTTTGGAATTAGACCAAAGTATGAGGTAGTTTTCCTAAATTAAGCCTTAATAAAAAGATCTATATCTTCCAGAAAATTTAGAAAATAGCCCCAAACTAGGAAAATTTGTAAAAATGTCTATTGGAACCGGTAGATAGACATATTCAACAGAAAAAATAATAGAAGATAAAGTAGGATATAAAAATTGTATCATTAAATAAAAAGATCCATATCTTACATAAAATGTAGAAAATAGCACCGAGCTGTAAAAAAATCTGCAAAAATGTCCGTTGGAACCGGCAGATCGCCATCTTCAACTGAAAAATAAGTGAAGACAAAATTAGGCCAAAAATCATTTCATTTAATAAAAAGATGCATATCTTTTAGAAAATTTAGAAAATATCCCCGAGGTCAAAATAATTTGCCAAAATGTCTGTTGGAATCGGCAAATCGCTATCTTCAACTGAACAAAAATAAGAGAAGACAAAATTAGGGCAAAATAATATTATTTAATAAAATGATGCATATCTTTCAGAAAATTCAGAAAATATCCTTGATGTCAGAATGATATACACAAATGTCCTTTGGAACTGGACGATCACCATATTCAACAGAAAAATAAGGGAAGAAAAAATTAGGCCAAAAATCATATCATTTAATAAAAGATCCATAAACTTTTAGAAAATGTTGAAAATAGTCTCGAGCTCAAAAAAATGCGCAAAAATATCCGTTGAAACTGGGAGATCTCCAACTTCAACTGAAAAATTAGAGGAGACAAAATTAGGCTAAAAATCATATTATTTAATAAAAAGATCCATATCTTCAATAAAATGTAGAAAACAGCTCCGATACAGAAAATCCGCAAAAATGTCTGTTGCAAAAGGGAGATTGCCATCGTCAACTGAAAAATAAGAGAAGACAAAATTAGGCCAAAATGATATCATTTACTAAAGAGATTCATATCTTGCAGAAAATGAAGAAAATAGCACGAGTTCAGAAAAATCGACAAAATGTCTGTTGGAACATGGAGATAGCCATATTC
>JAULAV010009011.1:0-29524 GCA_030789695.1 Scilla litardierei
TTTTTGGAAGATATGTATCATTTTATTAAATGGTATGATAATTTGGCCTAATTTTGTCTTCTTTTTTTTCAGTTGAAGATGGCGATCTCCCGGTTCCAAAGGATATTTTAAAGGATTTTTCTGAGTTCGGGGTGGCTATTTTGTACATTTTCTGGAAGATAAGAATTTTTATATTAAATGATATGATTTTTATATCCTAATATTTTCTTCTCTTATTTTTCAGTTAAAGATGGCGATCTTTCAGTTCCAATGGACATTTCTGCGAATTTTTCTGAGCTCCATGCTATTTTCTACATTTTATTAAAGATATGGATCTCTTTATTAAGTGACAAGATTTTGAAGACTGATTTTGTCTTATCATTTTTTTCATTTGAATATGGCGATCCCCCGGTCCCCATGGACATTTTTGCGGATATTTCTTAGATTTGTGCTTTTTCTGCTTTTTCTGGAAGATATGGGTCTTTTTATGAATTGATATGATTTCTGGCCTAATTTTGTCTTCTCAATTTTTCAGATGAATATGACGATCTCACGGTTCCAACAAATATTTTTCTGAGCTCCGTGATATTTTCTAACAGTTTATGTAAGATATGAATCTTTATATTAAATGATATGATTTTTATAGCCTAATTTTGTCTACACTTATTTTTCAGTTGAAGATGGCGATCTCCTAGTTCCAACGAAAATTTTTGTGGTTTTTTCAAATCTCGATGCTGTTTTCTACATTTTATGGAAGACATGAATTTTCTATTAAGTGGTTTGATTTTTATATCCTATATTTTTCTTCTCTTATTTTTTCATTTGAATATTGCGATCTACTGGTTCCAGCAACTTTTTTACTAATGTTTATTAGATTTGGGGCTATTTTTCTTCATTTTATTGAAGATATAGATCATTTTATTAAATGATATGATTTTTTGCCCTAATGATATTATTAGATCATTTTATTATATCTGAGCTCTGGGCTAGTTGAATATGGTTATTTTCTGAGCTCTGGTTCCAACGAAATTTTTGCAGATTTTTTAGCTCGGTGCTATTTTCTACATTTTATGGAAGATGGAGAATTTTTATTAAATGATATGATTTTTATAGCCTACGTTTGTCTTCTCTTATTTTTTAAGTTGAAGATGGCATTATCTTTGTTGCAACGAAAATTTTTACGGATTTTTCTGAGCTCCAGGCTATTTTCTACATATTTTGGAATATATGGATCTTTATATTAAATGATATCATTTTTATGGTCTAATTTTGTCTTCTTTTATTTTTTCAGTGAAGATGGCGATCACATAGTTCTAACCGATAGTTTTGCGTATTATTCTGACCTCGGGGGATATTTTCTAAATTTTTTGGTATAAATCTATTTTTTATTAAATGATATGATTTTTGGCCTCATTTTGTCTTCTTATATTTTTCAGTTGAAGATGGCGATCTCCCGGTTCCAATGGACATTTTTGTGGATTTTTATGAGCTTGGTGCAATTTATATATTTGATTAAAGATAAAAATCTTTTTATTAAATAATATGATTTTATAGCCTACATTTGTCTTCTCTTATTTTTTCAGTTGAAGATGGCGATTCACCCGTTCTAACAGGAATTTTTGCGGATTTTTCTTGACTTGGGAATATTTTTTAACTTTTCTAGAAGATATGGATATCTTAATTAAATGATAAGATTTTTTGGCCCAATTTTGTCTTCTCTTGTTTCAATTGAAGATGACGATCTCCTGGTTCCAATTTACATTTGTGCAGTTTGTTTGAGCTCCGGGCTATTTTCTACAATATATAAAAGATATGGATCTTTATACCAAATGATATGAATTTATAGCATAATTTTGTCTTCTCTTATTTTTTAGCTGAAGATTTTTGCGGATTTTTATGGTTCCAAGGGACATTTTTGCGGATTACTATGACCTCGGGGCTATTTTCTAAATTTTCTGGAAGATATGGATCTTTTTAAAAAATGACCTGATTTTTGTCCTAATTTTGCCTTCTCTTATTTTTTTTGTTGAACATAGCGATCTCCGGATTTAACTGATAATTTAGCGGATTTTTCTGAGCTCAGTGCTATTTTCTATCTTTTATGGAATATATGTTTCTTTTTATTAAATGAGATGATTTTTATAGCCTACATTTTTCTTCTCTTATTTTTTAAGATGAAGATGTCGACCTACCAGTTCCAACGTACATTTTTGCAGACTTTTCTTTGCTTGGGACTATTTTTCTATATTTTCTGTAAGATATGGATCTTTTATCAAATGAAATGATTTTTTTGCCAAATTTTGTATTTTCTTATTTTTTTTAACTGAAGATGGTGATCTCCCCAGTTCCAACGGACATTTTAAACGGATTATTCTGACGTCGGAGCTATTTTCTAAGTTTTCTAGAAGATTTGGATCTTTTTATTAAATGATTTTATTTTTGGCCTAATTTTGCCTTCTCTTATTTTTCTAGTTGAAGATGTCAATCTCCAGTTCCAACTGATATTTTTGTGGATTTTTCTGAGCTCGGTGCTATTTTCTACATTTTATGAAATATATGTATCTTTTAATTAAATGAGATGATTTTTATAGCCTACATTTTTCTTCTCTTATTTTTTCTAGTGAAAATGGCGATCTACTGATTCCTTTTACGAACATTTCTTTGCTTGGGGCTATTTTTCTAAATTTTGTGTCAGATATAAATTTTTTTAAATGCAATGATTTTTTGGCCTAATTTTGGCTTCTCTTTTTAGTTAAAGATAGCGATCTCCTGGTTCCAATGTACATTTTTATGGATTATTCTGACCTCGAGGTTAATTTGGACCTTCTTATTAAATGACTTGATTTTTGGGCTAATTTAGCCTTCTCTTATTTTTCAATTGAAGATGACGATCTCCCGGTTCCAACTGATATTTTTGCAGATTTTTCTTAGCTCTGTTTATTTTCTACATTTTATTGAATATGCATCTTTTTATTAAATGAGAATATTTTTATATACTATATTTTTCTTCTCTTATTTTTTAGGTGAGATGGCTATCTACTAGTTCTAACAGACATTTTTGAGGACTTTCCTTTGTTGAGACTATTTTTCTATAATTTCTACAAGATAGGTATTTTTTAATTAAATGATATGAATTTTGGCCTAATTTTGTATTCTCTTTTTTTAGTTTAAGATGGCGATATCGTGGTTCCAATGGACATTTTTACATATTTTTCAGAGCTCAGTGCAATTTTCTATATTTTATGAAAGATATGAATCTTTTTATTAAGGATATGATTTTTTTGATTTAATTTTGTCTTCTCTTATTTTTCAGTTGAAGATGGCGATCTCCTGGTTTCAACGGACATTTTTGCGGATTTTTCGAAGTTTCAAGCTATTTTCTACATTATTTGGAACATATGCATCATTTTATTAAATGATATGATTTTTATAGCTTAAGTTTGTTTGTCTTATTTTTCAGTTAAAGATGGCGATCTTCTAGTTCCAACAGACATTTTGTGGATTTTCTGAGCTCCAAGCTATTTTCTAGTATATATGGATCATTTTATTAAATGATAAGATTTTTTGACCTTATTTTGTCTTATCTTATTTTTTTTGTTGAAGATGTCAATCTCTAAGTTCCAACGAACATTTTTGTGGATTTATCTGAGCTCGGGACTATTTTCTACAGTTTATTGAAGACATGTATCTGTAAATGATGTAATTTTTATCACCTAATTTTGTCTTCTCTTATTTTTTTAGTTGAAAATGTCGATCTCCCAGTTCCAACAGAATTTTGCGGATTTTTCTGAACTCTGGGTTATTTTCTACATTTTCTATAAGATATGAATCTTTATATTAAATGATATGATTTTATGGTCAAATTCTATCTTCATTTATTTTTTTCGTTGAATATGGCAAACTCCCATTTTCAACATATATTTTCGCAATTTTTTTGAGCTATGTGCTATTTTCTATTCTTTTTCTGTAAGATATGAATCTTTGTATTAAATAATATGACTTTTATAGCCTACTTTTACATTCTCTTGTTTTAAGTGAAGATAGTGATCTCTCGGCTCGGTCGGACAATTTTTGCGAATTTTTCTGACCTCGAGGCTACTTTCTACATTTTCTGGAAGATATGGATCTTTTTATTAAATGATATGATTTTTGGCCTAATTTTGTATTCTCTTACGTCTGATGGAGATCTCTCGGTTCCAACGGACATTTTGGTGGATTTTTATTAGCTCCGGGATATTTTCTATATTTTCTAAAAGATATGGATCTTTAGAGTAAATGATATGATTTTGATATCCAAATTTCATCCTCTCTTATTTTTTAGTTGAAGATAACGATCTCCCGACGAACATTTTTGCCGAATTTTCTGAGCTCGGGGCTAGTTTTAAAATTTTATGAAGATATGGATCTTTTTATTAAATGATATGTTTTTAGACTAATTTTGTCTTCTCTTATTTTTCGGTTGTACCTGGCGATCTCCTGGTTCGAACGGACAATTTTGTGGATTTTTCTGAGCTTAGAACAATTTTTGTAATTTTCAGGAAGTTATGGATATTTTTATTAAATGATATGATTTTTGGCCTAATTTTGTCTTCTCTTTTTTTATTTGAAGTTGGCGAACTCTTGGTTCCAACAGACATTTTTGCAGATTTTTTTAGCTTGGAAATATTTTCTACTGTTTATTGAAGATGTGGTTCATTATATTAAAAGATACGATTTTTACAGACTATGTTTGTCTTCTCTTATTTTTAGTAGAAGATGGTGATATCCCATTTCCAACGGAATTTTTTTGGGGATTTATCTGATCTCGGGGCTATTTTCTAAATTTTATGGAAGATATGTTTTTTTATTAATGATAAGCTTTTTATAACCTAAGTTTGTCTTCTCTTATTTTTTAATTGAATATGGCGATCTTCCAGTTCCAACGGACATTTTTGCAGATATTTCTGCCGTCGGGGCTATTTTCTACATTTTATTGAAGATGTAAATCTTTTTATTAAATGATATGACTTTTGAATATGGTGATCATCTGGTTCTAAGGACATTTTTGTTGATATTTCTGATCTCGGGGCTATTTTCTACATTTTCTTGAAGATATGTGTAACGACTGCTTTTCATGTATCTGGATTTATTATAATATAATATATGTTTTGGTGGATTTTCTCCTCTTGTGTGGTTTTCGTCTCCGTAGCTTTCATTTTCGATCGATTCGTCGTATTTTCTCGTTTCTTCCTTAGGATCGTCGATTTCGAAGTATGTCAATCGTGACGGGCTTCATAACGGTCGTATCTTACTATTAGATCAAGCCTAGGAGTCTTAGTAATCGATCCCGGGGCCCCGCGCTCCGTGTCGGAACTTTTCGTGCTCATTAGCCGGTATAAGAAGGGGCACTGACCGACTAGATGACGATCCAGTCGGTCGGCAATCCTTCTTGGACCGACTAGTTGGCTTTCTAAATTTTTCAGGAGTTACTGTTTATCGTTAGTCGGTCTAAGAACGTTGGTTGACCGACTAGGTTGCAAACTAGTCGGTCAGCAATGCTTCTTTAACCGACTAACACATCATCTTAATTTTAGTCGAGTTACTATTTACTCTTAGTCAGTCTAAGAACGTTCATCGACCGACTAGATGCTAAACTAGTCGGTCAGTATTTGTTCATGGACCGACTAATTCTAAATCCTATTTTCGTTCAGAAGTTACTATTTGCACTTAGTCGGTCTGCGTTGGTCGACCGACCGACTAGTTGCCAAACTAGTCGGTCAGTGGTTGCTCTTTGACCGACTAACCTGTGTTAAAACCCTAATTTCTGGGCAGCCGCCAGCCCATCCTATTTAAACCCAACCCAAACGTTTTCTTCTTCCTCAACACGACCCAAAACCCTAAAATCTCCCTCATTGAGCCCCCATCTTCCTCCAAGCCCTATTCCTCCATTCCAAGCCCTATTCCTCCATTCCAAGCCCTAAATCCATCATCCAAACCATCCATTCACTCTATCTACCTCTCATCTTCCCCAAATTTCCATCAAAACCCCAAAATCCCCAAAAACCCTAGTTCTCCAAACTTCTCCAATCTTTTCCAGATCTGATCCTAGGGTTCTCCGGAGTGTTTCTTCCGCTTCCTCTCGGTAAGAAATCGATTCCTCTATGTTTTCATAACCTATTTGTATTTTGTGAAACCCTAATAAAATTTCATGTTTTTTGTTGATTGTTCCCCCATAACAGCGATTTTTCCCCGTTGATTAGCATCCGTGTGACGAAGTGGTCGTCATCCCCGGTGCTAGGCAAGTGAAACTTGCCACTTAGGGTTTAGGCCATGTTTTAGGCCATTTGCTTGTCGTAGGCGTAAAAGAGGCTAGGCGACGAAATGATACTCGCTTAGGCGCAAATTGGGGAACTAGTTTGACAACGAAGCTAGTTCCGAACTTTAGCATGTTGCACAATTACCATGTCATGTTTACTTTCCATTAACGGTACGCAAATTAATTGTCATGTCATTGCATCCTTTAAGTGTTTCCATGAATGCGTAGCATCGCTACAATACTTGTGATTCCTGGCTCGTGACCAGAAGCGAGCATAATGAGTTGCTAACCCCAACGCTCGATATATTGAAATGTGAACTAAGAAACAAGCTCCCGAGCGGGGCAACCCTGGCTCACTTGCTGGGCTCATGTGCAGGGACCCTGGCTTGTTTACGTGTGGGATGTGGTAAGGGTTAAGCGGTCATTCAACTGGGGGTCTGCCTGATCAGCAACTGCAGTTGTAAGACGTAAACTCTGGGGTGGGGTAGTGTTTAGTGCCGATCGGTGTGAATGATGAACCATTCAGCTGAAGGGCGTAAACATCTACAAACAACAGTGAATCGTGAATTGTGTTTAGTGCCGATCGGTGTGAATGATGTACCATTCAGCTGAAGGGCGTAAACACCTATAAAACAACGTGAAATGATTGAGATTGTTAGTAGCTTGGCTACGCTTGTCTTGTCCCGATAATTGTACTCTTGTACTTATTGTTTATCATGTCTTACTTGTGCACTCATGTTATAACTGTCATGTCATGCATACTATAACTGCTAGGTTGCTAGTTGCCTTACCTTCTGTTTCCTTGCCCAAGTCTTTTAGACTTGCTGACATGTGCCCCTTTACTCTTTTGGGTGACACATGTTAGATCCTGAGCCTGAGTACCTTGTTGAGGACGAGGTGTTTGTTGACGCCGAGCCCGAGCTTGTGTTTGACGGGGAGTACGTGGACACTGGGGACCAGTCCTAGTGTCTTCGTTGTGTTTTACTTTTGTTTAGACAGTTGTTTTGTTATCGGTGTGTAGCACCTATACTATATTATGTCGTTGCTTTTGTTGGCCTTGTTCTGGGCCTTTAGACTCTTTCTTTTAGCCTGGTGGCTTTTCTGGATGTTGGACTTATTTTCATGTTGGACAATTTATGAGGTGCGAGATTTTATTTCAGTCTCTCCTTGTGTTATTATTGTTGTTCCGTTGTGGTTACATGGACCTGCTTATGTTTTATTGACGCTTATCGAGTTTGGGGCTTCGCAGCTCCACTCTCGTGCGGACCTTTTCACGTCTCGCCTCCATTTTAGGGAAGCGGGTCGTGACAGGTTTTGTTGGTGGCCCATGCAGGTCCTTCTGTAACTGCGATTTTTGGAATAGCGATAATAATATTAGAATGTCCAATAAATTAAGTTCGACGTCTGAGTCATAAGCTATGAGTCTAATCTGATTCGTTTTCTGTGTCACTAGATGGCAGGAAGACGTTTCACCCGTGGTGGGGGTAGTGGCGCGATCCCTCATGATGAGGAGCCTGAGCGGGAACCCACCAACGGTGAGATGATGCGGATGATGCTCCAGATGATGCAAGTGCAGCAGGGCGTGCTTTTGCAAGTCCAGAATGCTCCACTTGCTCGAGCTGCTCGGGCTCTTCCAGATGCCCCTCGCTCTGAGCCAGGAGCGAAGCAATTTCGGGAGCTGGGTCCCGCATATTTTGATGGTTCTGAGGGTCCTCTGGCTGCCGATGAGTGGATTCGGAACATCGAGGACAATCTGAAGATGGCCAAGATCACCCCGGCTGGATGGGTTGATTTGGCAAAGAGGCAACTCAAGGATAATGCTCGAAATTGGTGGGATGCGGAAGAGAAAATGTTGGTGGAGCCGATAGCTTGGGCTACCTTCAAGGCCAGATTTGAGGGTGAGTTCTTTCCGAAAGCGGCCAGGGAGGAGATGCTGCAGCGTTTTATCGATTTGAAGCAAGGGAACTCGTCAGTGGACCTATATCACCAAGAGTTCATGAGGCTGAGTCGGTTTGCACCAAAGATGGTGCAGGACGCTGAGGAGAAGGCTCAGAGGTTCCTGCAGGGACTTGCTTCGGAGCTCCAGAGTTTTGTGACCTCCTCTGACCGGGAGTCTTATCAGAAGGTTCTAGTAGCAGCCAAGAGGCAGGAGCTGCTCGTGGACCAGAGGAGGGGGTCTGTTGTTGGTGCTGGGAAGAGGCCTGTGGAGCAAGCGAGAGCTGTGGTTAGACCTGGATTCAGGCCTAATCAGTCTGCTCAGTTTAAGAGGTCAGGAGGGCCTATTCTGAAGACTTGCCATTTCTGCGGCAAGCCTGGCCATATCAAGGATCAGTGTCGGAAGTTTTTGGGCCAGTGTCTGGTTTGTGGTGATGCTTCCCATGTCGCGAAGGATTGTCGGCATGCGGGTCCGCTGCGGAGGGCACCTGTTGCAGCTCAGCCGTTGCAGCAGCGAGCATCTGTTCCTGCTGGACGTGGAGCAGCTCTTGTTCCGCAGAGGCAGGCTTTTCAGCAGGCTGTTCCGCCGAGGAGGCAGTCTTTTCTGATGACTGCTGCGGAGAGCGAGGCTGTGGATGAGGTTATCGCAGGTAATCCTCAATCTAGCTGTTACTTTCCTAGCCGGTTTTGATTGTTAGATTGTGTTGTTTGCTTGAACATGATTGTTTGCTAGACTAGGGTTTGATTGTTAATTGCTTGATTAGGTGTGGTTTTGGTTTGCACATTTCCTGCACGAGTCCTCTTTGACTCTGGTGCAACGATGTGCATTATTTCTCGGAGCTTCGTGGAGAGGCATTCCTTGTCGACGTCCCCTCTTCCCAAGAGTTGGAATATCGTTACAGGGAATGGTGTGGTCTCGGTGCGTCGTGGTTGCAATTCTTGCTCGTTGGTGGTCTGTGGACATGAGCTTTTCGCTGATTTCATTGTCCACGACATCATCAACTATGATGCAGTTCTTGGGATGGACTGGCTTGCGAGCTTCTATGCTACGATTGACTGCAGGAGGAAGAAGGTGGTGTTCGAGATTCCTGGACATCCAGTATTTGAGTTCAGTCGTGGTAGCAGTTCGCTTGGTCCTGTCAGATTTCGGGCCAGGCCGGTGGAGGCTGTGGCTATACAGATGGAGCTGGAGTGGCCAGCTGTGGTGCGAGATTTTGGCGACGTCTTCCCCGAGGAGATGTCTGGTTTGCCGCCTGATCCGGCTTTGGAATTTTCTATCGATCTTGTTCCAGGTGCGCAGCCGATTTCGAAGGTGCCGTATCGTATGGCACCTGCAGAATTGGAAGGGTTACGGAAGCAGTTGGATGAGCTTTTGCAGAAGGGTTATATTAATCCTAGCGTGTCTCCGTGGGGAGCACCGGTGTTGCTAGTGAAGAAGAAGGATGGTTCGCGTCGCATGTGCGTGGACTATCGGGAGTTGAATGCGGTGACCATTAAGAATAAATACCCGTTGCCTCACATCGATGATATTTTTGATCAGCTTGGAGGTTCGAGGGTGTTTTCTAAATTGGATTTGAGGAGTGGTTACCATCAGTTGAAGGTGAAGAAGGATGATGTTCCGAAGACAGCGTTCAGGACGAAGTATGGACACTATGAGTTCGTGGTTATGCCTTTCGGCGTAACTAACACGCCCGCAGTTTTCATGAATCTGATGAACCTGATTTTCTACGACTTTTTGGATAAGTTTGTCGTTATCTTCATTGACGACATTCTGATCTATTCGAAGTCGGAGGAAGAGCATGCCTCGCACTTAAGGACGGTGTTGGAGATTTTGAGGAAGCATCGGTTGTATGCTAAGTTTTCGAAGTGCGAGTTCTGGCTGGATAGAGTTGCTTTTCTCGGGCATGTGGTGACTGGAGATGGTATTTCAGTGGATCCCGAGAAGATTCGGGCCATCAGGGAGTGGCCTGTTCCATCGTCTGCGTCTGAGATTCGGAGTTTCCTTGGACTTGCTGGTTATTATCGGTGATTCATTAAGGACTTTTCTCGTATTGCTGAGCCGATGACCAGGTTGACGCGGAAGGATGTTGCTTTTGTTTGGTCGGGTGATTGTGAGAGTGCTTTTGGTGTTCTGAAGGAGAGGTTGACGACTGCCCCTATTCTTGTTGTGCCTGATCGCAGCGGTGGATTTGAGATCTTTTGCGATGCTTCTGGCAAGGGTCTCGGTTGTGTGTTGCATCAGCACTGGCATGTTGTGGCGTATGCGTCTAGTCAGCTTAAGGTTCATGAGAAGAATTACCTGACGCATGATTTGGAGTTGGCTGCCGTTGTGTTTGCTCTTAAGATTTGGAGGCACTTCTTGCTGAGTGAGAAAGTGAAGATTTTCACCGATCACAAAAGCTTGAAGTACATTTTCACTCAGAAGGAGCTCAACATGCGACAGCGTCGATGGTTGGAGCTTATGGCGGATTATGAGATTGATTTGCAGTTTCACCCTGGCAAGGTGAATGTGGTTCCGGATGCTTTGAGTAGGCTTCCAGCGGTGATGATTTTGACCTCGCAGTGGAGATTGCAGCAGGATTTTTGCGGGTCTGGCGTGGAGATTGTTCTTCCTGGGGAGGCTTCGTCGTTGATGTACATGCAGGTACAGTCGACGATCGTGGGTCGGATCAAGGCTGGCCAGGCTGAGGATCCGAAGCTGGTGAAGATTCGGGAGCAGGTGGAAGCCGGTCTGCGGACTGACTTTTTGATTCATGAGGATGGCTCGCTGAGGTTCAGAGCCAGGTTGTGTATGCCAGCTGGGGATATCAGAGAGGAGCTGATGGTGGAGGCACACAGTTCGCCGTATTCTGTGCATCCTGGTGGCACCAAGATGTACCAGGATCTTCGTCTGAATTATTGGTGGCATGGTATGAAGAGGAGTGTGGCTCGGAGTGTAGCCAAGTGCTTGGTTTGCCAGCAAGTGAAGGCGGAGCATCAGCGTATGGCCGGGTTGCTACAACCGCTTCCGATTCCGGAGTGGAAATGTCAACACATCACTATGGATTTCGTGACTAGACTACCTCGGAGTCCGAAGCAGAATGACGCGATTTGGGTGATCGTAGATCGATTGACCAAATCCGCGCACTTTATTCCGTTCTGAGTGGGACAGTCCACTGAGGCGCTAGCGAGGAGATATATGGAGGTAAAATTCTTTTACTCTCCGTTTTATTTCCTTTTCCTAGTTTGGATAGTGATGTAACGTGAATCGTGCAGGAGGTTGTGCGATTTCATGGAGTCCACGTGAGTATCGTGTCTGACAGAGACACGAGGTTCACATCTCAGTTCTGGCAGAGTTTGCAGAAGAGCTTGGGTACGCGTCTGAGTTTCAGCACGGCGTACCATCCGCAGACGGATGGCCAGTCCGAGAGGACGATTCAGATTTTGGAAGACATGCTGAGGGCGTGCATGTTGGATTTCAAGGGTTCGTGGGAGGACCATCTGCATCTGGTGGAGTTCTCTTACAACAACAGCTTCCAGGCGAGTATTGGCATGGCGCCTTTCGCCGCTCTTTATGGGAGGAAATGTCGATCGCCATTGAGTTGGGATGACGTTGGTGATCGGGAGTTGTTGGGACCTGAGATGATCGTGGAGGCCGTGGATATCGTCAGGAATATTCGGGAGAGGTTGAGGATTGCTCAGGACCGTTTTAAGCATTGGGTGGATGCTAAACGTCGTCCTTTGGAGTTTCAGCCGGGCGACCATGTGTTCTTGAAGATTTCCCCGAATCGTGGTGTGATTCGTTTCGGGAAGCGTGGGAAGTTGAGCCCGCAATACATTGGACCGTTTGACATTTTGGAAAGGGTTGGAGAGGTAGCTTATCGCTTGGCCTTGCCGCCATCTTTGGAAGGAGTTCACAATGTTTTCCATGTGTCGCAGCTTCGTCGATACATTAGCGATCCATCTCATGCTGTGGATTTTTCGGAGATTACCGTTCGCCCCGATATGACGTATGACCAGCATCCGGTGCAGATTCTGGACAGGCGTCAGAAATCGCTTCGGAACAAGATTGTCAATCTTGTGAGGGTGATGTGGCGACACGGCTCACCTGGAGAATCTACTTGGGAGAATGAGGATGAGATGCGAGAGCGTTTCCCACTTTTGTTTCCGGACTCGTGAGTGTTTGGAAATTCCGAGGACGGAATTTTTCTTAAGTTGGGGAGGATGTAACGACTGCTTTTCATGTATCTGGATTTATTATAATATAATATATGTTTTGGTGGATTTTCTCCTCTTCTGTGGTTTTCGTCTCCGTAGCTTTCATTTTCGATCGATTCGTCGTATTTTCTCGTTTCTTCCTTAGGATCGTCGATTTCGAAGTATGTCAATCGTGACGGGCTTCATAACGGTCGTATCTTACTATTAGATCAAGCCTAGGAGTCTTAGGAATCGATCCCGGGGCCCCGCGCTCCGTGTCGGAACTTTTCGTGCTCATTAGCCGGTATAAGAAGGGGCACTGACCGACTAGATGACGATCCAGTCGGTCGGCAATCCTTCTTGGACCGACTAGTTGGCTTTCTAAATTTCTCAGGAGTTACTGTTTATCGTTAGTCGGTCTAAGAACGTTGGTTGACCGACTAGGTTGCAAACTAGTCGGTCAGCAATGCTTCTTTAACCGACTAACACATCATCTTAATTTTAGTCGAGTTACTGTTTACTCTTAGTCGGTCTAAGAACGTTCATCGACCGACTAGATGCTAAACTAGTCGGTCAGTATTTGTTCATGGACCGACTAATTCTAAATCCTATTTTCGTTCAGAAGTTACTGATTGACCGAGGAGGAGGACACAGTAACTTCGATTCGTCGTATTTTCTCGTTTCTTCCTTAGGATCGTCGATTTCGAAGAATGTCAATCGTGACGGGCTTCATAACAGTCGTATCTTACTATTAGATCAAGCCTAGGAGTCTTAGGAATCGATCCCGGGGCCCCGCACTCCGTGTCGGAACTTTTCGTGCTCATTAGCCGGTATAAGAAGGGGCACTGACCGACTAGATGACGATCCAGTCGGTCGGCAATCCTTCTTGGACCGACTAGTTGGCTTTCTAAATTTCTCAGGAGTTACTGTTTATCGTTAGTCGCGGTCTAAGAACGTTGGTTGACCGACTAGGTTGCAAACTAGTCGGTCAGCAATGCTTCTTTAACCGACTAACACATCATCTTAATTTTAGTCGAGTTACTGTTTACTCTTAGTCGATCTAAGAACGTTCATCGACCGACTAGATGCTAAACTAGTCGGTCAGTATTTGTTCATGGACCGACTAATTCTAAATCCTATTTTCGTTCAGAAGTTACTGTTTGCACTTAGTCGGTCTGCGTTGGTCGACCGACCGACTAGTTGCCAAACTAGTCGGTCAGTGGTTGCTCTTTGACCGACTAACCTGTGTTAAAACCCTAATTTCTGGTCAGCCGCCAGCCCATCCTATTTAAACCCAACCCAAACGTTTTCTTCTTCCTCAACACGACCCAAAACCCTAAAATCTCCCCCAATGAGCCCCCATCTTCCTCCAAGCCCTATTCCTCCATTCCAAGCCCTATTCCTCCATTCCAAGCCCTAAATCCATCATCCAAACCATCCATTCACTCTATCTACCTCTCATCTTCCCCAAATTTCCATCAAAACCCCAAAATCCCCAAAATCCCTAGTTCTCCAAACTTCTCCAATCTTTTCCAGATCTGATCCTAGGGTTCTCCGGAGTGTTTCTTCCGCTTCCTCTCGGTAAGAAATCGATTCCTCTATGTTTTCATAACCTATTTGTATTTTGTGAAACCCTAATAAAATTTCATGTTTTTTGTTGATTGTTCCCCCATAACAGCGATTTTTCCCCGTTGATTAGCATCCGTGTGACGAAGTGGTCATCATCCCCGGTGCTAGGCAAGTGAAACTTTCCACTTAGGGTTTAGGCCATGTTTTAGGCCATTTGCTTGTCGTAGGCGTAAAAGAGGCTAGGCGACGAAATGATACTCGCCTAGGCGCAAATTGGGGAACTAGTTTGACAACGAAGCTAGTTCCGACCTTTAGCATGTTGCACAATTACCATGTCATGTTTACTTTCCATTAACGGTACGCAAATTAATTGTCATGTCATTGCATCCTTTAAGTGTTTCCGTGAATGCGTAGCATCGCTACAATACTTGTGATTCCTGGCTCGTGACCAGAAGCGAGCATAATGAGTTGCTAACCCCAACGCTCGATATATTGAAATGTGAACTAAGAAACAAGCTCCCGTGCGGGGCAACCCTGGCTCACTTGCTGGGCTCATGTGCAGGGACCCTGGCTTGTTTACGTGTGGGATGTGGTAAGGGTTAAGCGGTCATTCAACTGGGGGTCTGCCTGATCAGCAACTGCAGTTGTAAGACGTAAACTCTGGGGTGGGGTAGTGTTTAGTGCCGATCGGTGTGAATGATGAACCATTCAGCTGAAGGGCGTAAACATCTACAAACAACAGTGAATCGTGAATTGTGTTTAGTGCCGATCGGTGTGAATGATGTACCATTCAGTTGAAGGGCGTAAACACCTATAAAACAACGTGAAATGATTGAGATTGTTAGTAGCTTGGCTACTCTTGTCTTGTCCCGATAATTGTACTCTTGTACTTATTGTTTATCATGTCTTACTTGTGCACTCATGTTATAACTGCCATGTCATGCATACTATAACTGCTAGGTTGCTAGTTGCCTTACCTTCTGTTTCCTTGCCTAAGTCTTTTAGACTTGCTGACATGTGCTCCTTTACTCTTTTGGGTGACACATGTTAGATCCTGAGCCTGAGTACCTTGTTGAGGACGAGGTGTTTGTTGACGCCGAGCCCGAGCTTGTGTTTGACGGGGAGTACGTGGACACTGGGGACCAGTCCTAGTGTCTTCGTTGTGTTTTACTTTTGTTTAGACAGTTGTTTTGTTATCGGTGTGTAGCACCTATACTATATTATGTCGTTGCTTTTGTTGGCCTTGTTCTGGGCCTTTAGACTCTTTCTTTTAGCCTGGTGGATTTTCTGGATGTTGGACTTATTTTCATGTTGGACAATTTATGAGGTGCGAGATTTTATTTCAGTCTCTCCTTGTGTTATTATTGTTGTTCCGTTGTGGTTACAGGGACCTGCTTATGTTTTATTGACGCTTATCGGGTTTGGGGCTTCGCAGCTCCACTCTCGTGCGGACCTTTTCACGTCTCGCCTCCATTTTAGGGAAGCGGGTCGTGACAATATGTATCTTTTTATTAAATGATATGATTTTTTGGACTAATTTTGTCTTCTCTTATTTTTTTCGCTAGGCGATCTCCCGGTTCTAACGGGTATTTTTGCGGATTTTTCCGAGCTCCAAGCATTTCTCTATATTTACTTTAAGATATGAATCTTTATATTAAATGATATGATTTTTATATCCTATTTTTGTCTTATCTTATTTTTTAGTTGAACTCGACGATCTCCCAGTTCCAACGGAAATTTTTGCGTATTTTTCTGAGCATGGGGCTATTTTGTATATTTTTTGGAAGATAAGGATCTTTATATTAATTGATATTGTTTTTATTGCCTAATTATCTTCTCTTATTTTCAAGTTGAAGATGATGATCTTGTTTTAAATGATATGATTTTTTGGCCTTATTTTGTCGTCTCTTATATTTTGGTTGAAGATGGCATTCTCCCAATTCCAACCGACATTTTGCGTATTTTTTGAACTCCGGGCTATTTTTTACATTTTCTGGAAGATACAGATCGTTTTATTAAATAACATCAGAGATCACAAAATTAGGCCAAAAATGTCCATTGAAACTGAGATATCGCCAATTTCAACGAAATATAAGAGAAGACAAAATTCGGAACCGAAAAATCGACATCTTCACCTTTAAAAATGTTTGTTGTAACTGGGATTTCGCCATCTTCAACTGATAAGATTTTTATATATCCTTTTCTGAGCTTGGTGCTATTTTTACATTTTATGAAAGATATAGATTTATTTATTAATTGATATAAATTTTATAGCCTAAATTTGTCTTCTATTATTTTCTAGTCGAAGAAGACGATCTTTTTATTAAATGATATGATTTTAAGCCTAATTTTGTCTTCTCTTATATTCCAGTTGAAGATGGCGATCTCTCGGTTCCAACAGACATTTTACCGGATTTTTGTGACCTCCGGGCTATTTTCCACATTTTTGGAAGATATTTATCATTTTGTTAAATGATATGATATTTTGGCCTAATTTTGTCTTCTCTTATTTTTCAGTTGAAGATAGTGATCTCCTGGTTCCAACAGACATTTTGCGTATTTTTCGATTAAAGATATGAAAATTTATATTAAATGATTTGATATTTATTAGTTGAAGATGTCGATCTCCCGGTTACAACAGTCATTTTTGCGGATTTTTCATTAGCCCGGGGCTATTTTCTGTAGTTTATTGAAGATATGGATCTTTTAATTAAATGATATGATTTTTATAGACTAAGTTTTCTTCTCTTATTTTTCAGTTGAACATTGTAACCTCCTAGTTCGGATGGACATTTTTGTGGATTTTTCTAACCTCGACACTATTTTCTACATTTTTTGGAAGATATGAATATTTTTGTTAAATGATATTATTTTTGTCCTATTTTTGTCTTCTCTCACTTTGAAGATGAAGATGGCGATCTCCCGGTTCCAACAGGCAATTTGCGGATTTTTCTTTGCTCTGGGTTATTTTCTACAGTTTATGTAAGATATGGATATTTAGATTAAATGGTATGATTTTTATAGCCAAACTTTGTATTCTCTTGTTTTTAAGTTGAAGATGACGATCTCCCGACAGACATTTTACGGATTTTTCTGAGCTCATGGTAATTTTCTATATTTTCTGGAAGATAAAAGTCTTTATATTAATTGATATGATCTTTGTTGCCTAAATTTGTTTTCTCTTATTTTCTCGCTGATGATGGCGATCTTTTTATTAAATGATACTTTTTTGCCTTATTTTGTATTCTCTTATATTTCAGTTGAAGATGTCGATCTCCAGGTTCCAACGGATATTTTTGCGGATTTTTCTGAAATTTGGACTATTTTTCATATATTCTGGAAGAAATGGATCGTTTTATTAAATGATATTAGAGAAGACAAAATTAGGCCAAAAATGTTCGTTGAAACCAGGAAATCGCCATCTTCAACTGAAACATAACAGAAGACAAAATTCGGAACCAGGAAATCACCGTCTTCATCTTTAAAATGTCTGTTGTAACCGAGATATCGCCATCTTCAACTGATAAGATATATATATATGATTTTATAAGCTTGGTGCTATTTTCTACATTTTATTAAAGATATATATCTTTTTATTAATTGATTTGATTTTTATAGCTTAAATTTGTCTTCTCTTATTTTCCAGTTGAAGCTGGCGATCTGTTTATTAAATGATATGATTTTTAAGCCGAATTTTGTCTTCTCTTATTGATGTGACCCAGCCCATCAACTTATAAAATGAAGACCACATTCTAAGTGAAGGCCCAATAACAAGAGGTGATGCAAATCATAGAACAACTTCAAAGGATCTAGTTCAAGTGCCAATTGGACCAGTTACGCGTTTGCGAGCAAAGAGTTTCAAAGATGTACTGAACAGGCTGATTCAAGAGATCTGGGCTCGAGCAAATTCATGGAGGCCAATTGAACATGAGCCATGTGTTCAACAAAGATGGCCCAACATGATTCAAGTTCTAGAAGAATCCAACTATGGATAGCTTAAATTCAGCAAGTAAATTGGCATGTTGAGGATTAATCTTTTTGAAAGGTTTTGAATGCCAAATACTCTATTTGGAAGGCTTCCGTGCATAGAAATTACTTTCCTTTTATATTTTCGGACGGCTTGCATGCATATAAATTACTTTCCTTTTCTATTTCTGGAAGGCTTGCATGTCGAGATAATTATTTTCCTTTCCTATTTGTTGGCAAGTGATCAGCCAATTTAATGGGCTGATTTGTAGCCATAATTTTAGCCTAAATTTTAGGAACTTTCCTTGTAATTAAAAGGCATCTAAGCAATGGAAAATGGGGTTGATTTTTGGGTAAAATTTCTGAGAGAATTTCTCTTTGGTTCTTTGAAGAACTATTCGAACTTATCGGAGTTTTCCGCGGCGTTCACCATCGACTTATCAAACGGATTTCCACCACCGTTTGTGGCGTCTTCCTTAAACTGAGGTTCTTGTTTGTAATAAGCAACGGGTCGAGGTCATCTATTCCAAGGTTCTTGCTTTTGTCGTGCAACGGGTTGATGTCTCCATCCAAATTCTGATTATAGAACAATCTTGGGTTCCTCTTCGTTGTCGGGTCTTGTCATTCCTAGCGGGGTTCACATCATTTGGTATCAGAGCTTTGAGTCTAGATCAGGTTTGCCTATCTTTTAAATTAAAAAACTTTCTTTTCTTTATTCCGTATTCTTTTAGTCTTTAAATTCGGTTTACATATTCTTGTTTAGTCGAATTTCTTTATCCATTTTTTCGTTCGTCTTTTGTTTCGAAATATCATTTCTTTATTATCAAAAATACATTTGTTGGTTATCCAAAAAAAGTTTCAAAAAAGCAAAAGAAGAAGAAGAAGAAAAGAAGAAGAAAAATAAAGAAGAAGAAAGAAAAAACCCAAACAAAAAAGGGTACACCGGATTAACAAATTTTTTTTGTTATCATTTATTTTGGTCATAATCAGCACAACAAATCACATCATCCTAAAGATCTACCTTTTTGTGTGTGTGAAAATTCTCCCTCCAAAGACCAATATTTTTTGTGGATATTTTGATAATTTTAGACTTCTAAAATTTTTGTCACCCGTGTTTCTTTTAATCTTCCTTTCAGATCCGAAATTCCTTTATGAGTTCTTGGTGAATTATTATTGGAAATTTTGTGTGTTGTTTGTTTTAGTTCCAAAAGAACTGAAAGAGAAATTACAGAGTGAGAGAAGTAAGAATGGTGAGAACAATAGAGGTTTAGAGGCCACAAATTTTGAGTGAAAAACACGAGCGTAGAGTGATTCACATTCTTGAGTGTAAACAAGTAAGGGAGAGAATTGTGAGGTCCTTTTTTTCTAACTTTATTTTACAGGAAACATGTCTCACAATAGTGCTACCACAGATTTTCCTGATCAGAAATTGCTAGTGGAGGCCATAATGAGTGAGATGAAGCGTGTGATGAAGTTGGAGCTCGAGCAAGGTCATGAACGGCTAGATAAGATGGATGATAAACTCAGTGAGCAGCCACAAAATGCTCATAATATGCATAGAAGGGAAATAGTTCAGCCGAGGGTAGTAAAGGGTGAAGATGAAGAGTTTTATGGGATTGGTTTTGATGAAGATGAAGATCGATATTCAGTTGTTAATCATAAGAGACGTGGAGGGTGGTTTAGAGAAGCTATGAATATGAAAGATAACAACTTGGGTGGTATTAAGATGAAGATTCCTTCAATTCAAGGTAAAACTGATCATGAAGCATACCTTGAGTGGGAGAAAAAGATGGATTCATATTTGACTGCCACAACTATTCTGAAGTAAAGAAGGTAAGATTAGCTGTGATTGAATTTGCTGACTAGGCTATTACTTGGTGGGATCAGCTTGTTACAAACAGGAGAAGAAATAGAGAACGACCAATAGAGACATGGGAGGAGATGAAAGCAGTAATGAGAAAGCGGTTCGTTCCTAGTTACTACTATCGAGAGATATACAATAAGCTTTAAGGTCTTATGCAAGAAAGTCGCAACGTAGAAGATTACTACAAGTAGATGGAGATTGCTATGATCCGGGCTAATGTAGAGAAAGATAGAGAGGCTACAATGGCTAGGTTCGTACATGGATTAATCGGAAAATCCATGATAATGTAGAGATGCAGCATTATGTGGAGTGGGAAGACATGGTGCACATGGCCATCAAAGTGGAGAAACAACTCAAGAGGAGGAGTGGATCAAGTACAGCCCATAACTCAAGTACAGCCCATCTTGGAAACCGAGTTATACAAAGAAGATGGACAAGCCACAAATGCCCAAACCTGAGCCTAAGTCTGAGAATATCTGTCACATTTCTCAAGGTAAATCAGACCCTTCAACCTCTAGAAATCGTGACATTAAATGTTTTAAATGCCAAGGTAGGGGACATATGGAAAGTCAATGTCCAAATAAGCAGGTCATGGTGTTACAAGACAATGGTGAAATTGTCACCGAAAATGATGATTCTGACAATGATAACATGCCACCATTAGAGGACGATCTCGAGGAGGAATATCTAGTCCCTGATGCTTTGACATTGGTGGCAAGGAGAGCATTGAGCATGCAAGCAAAAGGAGTTGAAGAAGTGCAACGGAAGAACATCTTTCACACTAGGTGCTACATCAAAGACAAGGTATGTAGTATGATTATTGATGGTGGTAGCTGTACTAATGTTGCAAGTACAACAATGGTGGATAAATTGGGACTGCTTATATTGAAGCATCCTAGACCATACATGTTGCAATGGTTAAATGATAATGGTGAAGTAAGGGTGAACAAGTAGGTGTTAGTTGCACTCCGGATTGGTAAATATGAAGACGATGTAGTATGTGATGTAGTACCAATGCAAGCGGGACACTTATTACTAGGGCGTCCATTGCAGTTTGATAGGCGTGTGAAGCATGATGGCTTTACGAACAAATACTCCTTTGTACTTAATCAATGACCGATCACTCTTGTACCAAGACACCACGACAAGTTTATTAGGATCAAGTGAGATTGCAAAAAGAGAGTGATCAAAAGAAAGAGAGTGATCAAAAGAAAGAGAGTGATCAAAAGAGAGAGGCCGGGAAAATGAGAGAGAAAAAGAAAATCAAAATTCGGCCATAGGGAGAAAATCAGAGAGAAAACAAAAGAATTTCTATGCAAAATTGAGTGAAGTTAAGAGATCAATGTTTTCAAATCAGCCGATGATTATACATTTGTACAAAGAGGCATTTTTAAATACTAACCAACTTCACCTTGCTTTGCCTAGTTCTATTCTTTCTCTTTTGCAGGAATATGAGGATGCTTTTCCTGAAGAAATACCACATGGATTACCTCCCATCCGAGGGATTGAACATCAAATTGATTTTGTTCCTAGTGCGGCGATTCCAAACCGACCAGCCTATAGGAGCAATCCCGAGGAGACAAAGGAACTTCAACAGCAGATAAGTGAGTTGTTGGAGAAAGGGCACGTGAGGGAAAGCATGAGCCGTTGCACTGTTCCAGTTTTACTTATGCCTAAGAAGAATGGGACGTGGAGAATGTGCGTTGATTGCCGAGCCATCAACAACATAATGATAAAGTATCGTCATCCTATTCCTCGCCTAGATGATATGTTAGATGGGTTGCATGGTTCTTGAGTGTTTACTAAAATTGATTTAAAAAGTGGTTATCATCAGATTACAATGAAAGAAGGAGATGAATGGAAAACTGCTTTTAAAATAAAATATGGTTTATATGAATGGTTAGTTATGCCTTTTGGTTTGACTAATGCTCCGAGCACTTTTACGAGACTTATGAATCATGTTTTGCGTGCATTTATAGGCAGATTTGTTGTTATTTACTTTGATGAGATCCTCATTTATAGTAAGAACTTGGATGATCATGCAGTACATTTGAAATCTGTTTTAAATGTTCTCAGAAAAGAAAAGTTATTTGCTAACATGAAGAAGTGTACTTTTTGCACAGATAAGCTTGTATTTCTGGGATTTGTTGTTAGTGCACAAGGTATACATGTTGATGAAGAGAAGATATATGCAATATAAGAGTGGACAAGTCCCACAAGTGTAGGTAATGTTCGTAGTTTTCATGGACTTGCTAGTTTTACCGACGGTTCGTGAATGACTTTAGTAGCATATAGCTGCACCACTTACTGAAGTGACTAAGAAGAACGTTGGATTTAGCTGGGGACAAGAACAAGAAGATGCATTTCATCTAATCAAAGAGAAGTTGACCAACGCTCCTTTATTATCTTTACCTAACTTTTCAAAAACGTTTGAGATTGGATGTGATGCTTTAGGAATTGGCATAAGCGTAGTTCTTATGCAAGAAGGACGACCAATTGCTTACTTTAGCGAAAAACTAAGCAATGTAGCTTTAAACTACCCAATGTATGATAAGGAGCTGTATGCATTGGTTCGAGCTTTAGAGACATGGCAGCACTACCTATGGTTAAAAGAGTTCATGATTCACACGGATCATGCACACTACTACAAAAGGGACCTTTAACAACGCTTAAATAAGGTCTTTAATAGTGCTTCTGCGCGCTGTCTATCTCGTCACTGCTAAAGGGGGCTGATTTTAACAGTGCTTTACAAGCGCTATTAAAGGTCCCAATAGACAGCGCTTGCTAGTGCGAGCGCTGTTAAGGGGGGCCTTTAACAGCGCTTGCTAGTGCAAGCGCTGTTAAAGGTGGACCTTTCACAGTGCTTGTACTAAACAAGGCTGTTAAAGGTGGACCTTTCACAGCGCTTGTACTAAACAAGCATTGTCTATTGGGACCTTAGACTGCGCTTCTTTAGTACAAGTGATGTTAAAGATCCATCATAGACAGAACTTGTACTAAACAAGCGCTGTTAAATCCCAGATTGTTTCAATTCATTTTATTGTTTCTCCCTACATTTTATATTTAAATCCATTTAATGTTCAAAATGCCTAAATAAACCACCAATAATATTAAATTACATGAAACAATCAAATTTTTTATTCAACAATCACAGAAATTAGACGATGTGCATATATTGGAAGATGATCCGTAATACAAATAAGAAACATTATCGCACTTGAGGTCTTTTGTATAGATAAAAATGCACATCAGACCACCCGTATTCCCTGTTGAATCCCAATTACAGTCTTAAAAAGTATACAAAATTTCCTGTGTTTTTTGTCTCACGAAACATAACTAACGCTGGAACTAGCAGCATCTGGTTCCTTCAACTCAACCTGGGCTTCTGGAACTGCTTCGGTATTGATTGCAGACGACGCATCAGACAGGGCAGCGGCCTCCACGGTCGAGGGGCCTGAAGCTTCATCCGGAACCAAAGCCTCCACTACAGGTTCAAGCAGAACTGGAGCTTCCATGATGCTTGCAAGCCTGAACTTGCTGATGTAGTAGCTGAGAGGCGGCCCCGAGTACTCCACAGTTTGCACTTGAGGCGCACCTGTTGCCGACTTGGAGAAATTTGTACCTACAAGCTTTTGGTTATGTTCTGTACAAAATAGCTATCGCAAAAGATCCAATATGATATTATGTAAAGTATACAATAAAAACACTATTTTAAAAATGATAGGATAACCGAGGTAAGATGTAAATTAATAGAAATTTTGAAATATATTTGGATTTTTGCTCACCTCTTGTCCAGCAACTTCGGCCTCATGATCACCTGCATCTGAAGTCATATTGCTGTTGCCATGGCTATTTTCTGGTTTCACTAGATAAGTTATCATGTAATGTACTTCATCAGTCAGCATACTGTCTACTGATTGTTTTCTAATGGTTTCAGGCAAAGGCTGCAACTCTTCATGCAGGTCTGACTCTGCCTCTGTTGATGCTTGGTACAGTGGTGTTGCAAATTCATCCTCTAAGCCATCTGCTCTATGGAGTGGTCTAACTGGAGAAGACCTGATAGGTGTCGGAGAGGATCCACTTTTTTTGGGTCCATAACTAATTAAACCAGAAACAGTCTCCTTTGGCTTTCTGAATAGGCGGAAAAGAACAAAACCCCCCTGTAGAAGATGAAACAATTCAGAAGTTGGAATTTCCAATGCTGTTATTTCCGGCATATGGCTAGTCGAAAGAGTCGAGGCATTAAAAGAAATCTTTCAGTGGTTCATATCAGACATTAATAAAGGTTCACATGATGGGTATAAGGGGAAAGAGAAATTAAACACACGATTCTCTATCAACAATCATCAGTGAGAGTCATTTACATAGAATGATCGAAACATGATACATAATAACGTAAGCTCACTGAATGGTTGAACAATACATCAGAAAGATCTATAATATGCAGATACCCTTAGAGGATTTAGGTTGTCGTACCTTCAAGTTGACATCATGTCTATAGTACTGAATGGTATTATTCCTTTATTTAGAAAATTTGGGTAAATTAACAACTTTGTTGATGTCATATGCATTGAGGTTCTTTTATGTACACTACGTATTAAAACATAAACAAAAAGATGTGACACATACACATCTTTTGCAAATAAACATGTCTTTTGCAAATAAGCAAAACTATGCAGTCTGGGAACACAGTAATCCACTCTCATATAAAACCAAGTCAAATGATGTCCTGAGATCCCAAACTCAATCAGACTTAAGCCAGCTATTTAAGCCATTACCATATCCATCCATGCACTCAATGACAAATTATACAGATATACAGATAAAGGAATTTCGGTATCTTCTTAACAGAAAATCAGCATACATACCAAGTATTTTTTTACCTATACCTGTGATGTGTACAAATATCCATTTCATGTGTGTGTTCTCCAACATTTGAACCAATAAAATGTAAATACTTTAAGTTATAAAAAATGAAGTCTCCTTTGAAAAATTTCTTGTATTGCATATGTGAGGAAGTATACGTTTCCTTTAAAAAACCTGAGTACATGGAAAAAAGGTTGAGATTCTAACTTTTTGGGTTTTATCAAATAACAATAAGATCGGATCATACATTACAACTGAAGTCAAGAAGCAAATTTTCTTTCTCTACTTCTGTTCTTGCACATCAACACACATTACAACTTACCAACAAATATCAACTTTTTGAAATCTTCCTTAGCATGTAAAATAGATAAAGTATGGGCATCTATATACCTGACAAACAATTTTGTTAAAATAGAAGTAGCTGAAGGACTGGCTTATGAACGCTTTGATTCTTCCAAACAAGCAATTAAGATTCAAACAATTGAGTAATGCTCCGTTTTAAGTTCAGAATTTGCACTTACATGGTCGTAATATTATTGGAAAGCCTATTGGAAGGTATGTTCCCTGTAAGCTGGTTACCACTAAGATCTCTGAAACAACAACATTATATCTAAGATTTATCAAAAACAACCAATAAAGAGAGAAGAAGATGATATATCATGATCACTTTCTTCGTTTACATAGTGTAGTGTCTGATGAGTCGCCTATGACACTTACAAGTAACCAAGTTTTGGTATTCTGCTCAAATCAGGAACAACTCCTTGTAAACTGCAATTTCTAAGGATCCTGTGGACCAGAAAAGATACATCATTGCTGTTATGTTAAAACATAGTCAGCATTATTATCTATAATGCACATTTGATACCATTAATACACAAAACTATGAACATAATATAAAATAAATAAAATAAGAGTTGAGCAACCAATAAGTGATATCCTAAAATTCCAAATTCAAGAAAAGTTGTACATCCATGACATCAAATGGTAGGTTTTAGAAGTTGAATCAAAGGGAGATAAATGCTATTTGTTTTAATAACAAACATAAAAAGAAGAGAAAGTTAAGGGTTTGACATGCAAAGGGAATCTTTGAATCCCAATCCATGCCCATTGAACAAGAATCTAAATCATTTTCTGATCAATAATTACATATGGAGAGCCAACACTAATATGGATTGATAGACGTTCCTAGACATGCAAATTATAATGCATGGTGTGGAATTTGGATCATCAATTCATAGTGATTATCATGCCATTCCTTTGGTGCATATAAACTTTTTTAAGTATTTCTTTATGCATTACAGTCATACACTATAATCATCATTGAGAAGGATGGAGCTTATAACTTAATAAACAAAAGTCCTCTCTGTAGAGTGAAAATAAAATGGAAAGTAACTGACAGTGAAATCGAGTGGACGCTGCTGTTTTCCCCTTTCACCTCTGCTAAAAACTGTCATGTATACCAGATAAGGCAGAATTAAGGGGAAGGATTTATGGTATATGCTTATTCTTCATTGGCATATATGTATAAGAGAAAGTATATAGTCAATAAATGGACGGTAGAAAATTAGTAATAATGCACTTACAGTTTCAATAAATTGGATATGTTGCCGTAAGAAGCTAGAATTGTGCTTCCAATAAAGTTATTATTATCAAGCTGACTGCAAAAGATAGATTGGAGGAAAAAGTTACCTATACAAATATAAGCTTATAAATATGTGCATGGATAACTATAAAGATCAATGTCGCAAAGGTGCATCAAGACAATGAAACTTGTCAGAAAACTCAAGGAGAAACACACAAATTGAAGGCGCTCTAAACAATTTGCATATATGTGTGTGTTTGTGTGTGTAATAATGCATTACATAAGAAAGTATAATATTTACAAAATGTACATTCAAGGGGAAAAATAAAAAATCTGTGAATAGCCAGAAGACTTCATAATGCTAAATAAATCTCATGACACTATGTAAACTCTGGCATCATGCTGGAAAATTATACATCAAAAAAGGAAAATGAGAGTGCTAAACACAATTCTAGATATACTTGCACATGGGCATAACTTTTTCACCATAAATGATGCCTACGTATACAAGTCACCAACTAATTGAGTTCCTATAAACATACTTCTGACAAGCCATAAAAGCAAGGCTTGAAATGTCTGCTGATACCAATATGTATCACACGTCATATCGGATTGCAAACATGCCATGTGATACCATCCTAAAGGTGTTCATGCCATCAATTCTAACTAACGACGACTAATACTAGAAAAGCTTTGAAGTTTGAGTTTCCAAACTTTGGAATTCTTTTTTATTTCATATAATGTTCGAAAAAATCTCGCTCAACTATCAAATTCATGGTTTGAAATGTTTGCCCATTGACCAAGTTGGTTAGAAAAAGAGAAGATAGTTTCTTTAGATAAGGATAATTATGGACAGATAAAGTGCTTATTAAAGATGAATATTTGCATGGTACTAACAACTATATTGGGCCAAGGCCAAGAATGTGTGAAGTCTGATACTTCCAATAAGTATCACCGGATATTTCCGACACAATAGTTACCCAATACTATAAATTGTCATCCGATAACGAGATTAAAACTAAGATTTTGAAACTTGCATAAAAAGTACAAGATGAAAGAGAGAGAAAACTAGGCATCCAATTCAAAACAATAAAAAACCTTGTGCAATTAGGTACTCCAGGCAAAATATCCCTCTCCCAAACATCACTTTGTTGGGTGGGGTTGATTCTTGTCCTATTCAAACATATATGGAAGCAGCTGTCATGTCATGTTATAATGATCAAGTTATTGTTTCTTAGCTGATAATCAACAGGACAACATAAGCCAATAATGGTTCCTACTTAATGAGGAATCTGGACAACTGAGGAAGATGATTTCTAATGTAGTATTGGAAACATCCACTATTAGTGAACCATCAGTTGAAAATCGAATGCCTTTGTATAAAATGGATCCCATGAAAGTCTCAAATATAAATGACATGTTCAAATAAGTGTGGCATTGTACATACAGAATAAGCAATTTTGGTAGCTTACAAAGCTCTAGAGGGAGAGATCCTGATAAGTTGTTGTTGTCCAATAACCTGCAATTGTTCAATTATCAGTAGCATGAAAAGAATGAATAGATGATTAAAGAAACTCAAAAAGGTTGAGCTAAGAATTGCAAGACTTGCGCCACATTAGAGCAGGAACCATAATATACATTGTCAGTAACTTACATGTGAACAAGTCTTGGTAGCCTGGACAACTCTGGTGGAATTTGTCCACTAAGTGAGTTGTTGTTCATGTGACTGATTGGGGGGAAAACAAAAAAAGTTTGAAGCCTGTCACAAGAAAATATAAATTCTCACAAGCAATATGTACATAAGCATCTAACTTACAAATGCTTTGTTTTATTCAAGTTTGCAAATGACTTTGGTATGGGCCCTGATATCTAGTTCTGGTCAATTTGTATTCTATCCAAGTTACCAAGGTTCCCTAGCTCTTCAGGTAAAGAGCCAGATAGTTGGTTACCATTCAAGAGCCTACAATACAAATGTCAAATTAATTCCGAGTATACAGGGATATGTGTAAACTATAAACAAAATGCTAGATATGAAAAGTATTTGAAATTTGAACTTACGGATAATGAGGAAAAGGTCGATATTTCAAAACAATCTATAAAGTCTACATAAAATCCCTCTATCTGGAAAAAAATTGCAAATTGGCAAGCACAAAGCACTCAAACCCAGACGGGTGCAACTAAATAATTCATTGGAGAAGCCAAACGATACAACGAGGCTTCTGTTCTAAAGTTAATAATTAATAGGTAAATTTAAAACTCCAATTGACATTGGAACTATAGTTTTTCTGAATAACCAAACAATACAAATGTACACGTAATCACAAAATTATCTCAAGTTTGGCTTGTGTTGAAGCAATTTTTGGTTTGGTGTTGAACCAACAACCGTTTCAAATGACTGGATAGACTATTAGAACTAGTTCACTAAAATTGTGAAGTTTCCACATGGACGAAATTTTCAGGTTTCATAATAAACTCTTTTAGTTTCAAAGCAAACCATAAAGGATGACTCCCAAATGTTAAAAACCTTATAACATCAAAAAATTTAAGCCAAAAGATAGGCCATCTGATTGTTACCATGAAGACATCCTGAACAACCTAACTGCAAAAGTTACTCAGAAGAATCAGGCAACTTTAATCTGTGTACATGTTCTTTTTATAGTATCAAATGAGAAAGTGAATGCAGTAGAGAAACACGTTTTATGGTAGATTTAAGGAATCATATCCTTAAAAACACAACCGGAAAAAAAATAGAACTGTACCGATTGGAGCATCGATGGGCATGGGAGGCATCCGGAGGGCAAGATCGCACAAAGATCGGCCATTTTCCTTGATGTACTTGCTCAAGAGACGCGATGGAGCTCCCAATGTCCTCCAAGTCGATCAAGGCGGTGCCGTCGGTCGATTCCATTGGTACGAGCTCCATCTCCGACACCGATGATGGTGGGCATCAGGAGAGCATCGAAAACCCAAATTGGCCTTGAATCGAACGTTGAGGGATTTGCTTTTTCGAATTGCAGAGAGAGAGAGAGAGAGAGAGAGAGAGAGAGAGAGAGAGAGAGAGAGAGAGAGAGAGAGAGAGAGAGAGAGAGAGAGAAGGTAGGGTCTGAGATAGGAGAAGCGGAGAAGCTAGGGTCTAGGGATAGGGCGAGCGAAAACGATGGGTGGAAACATTTGGGAAGGCCGCCCTGCGAAATTTTTTGAGCTCTTTGATCTATAACAGCGCTTGCAACAAGACAAACGATGTCTATTGTCAAACCTATAACAGCGCTTGCAGAAAGAAGCGTTGTCTATT
>JAULAV010009012.1:0-27143 GCA_030789695.1 Scilla litardierei
AAACGACATTTTTAAAGTTTAAATAAAACCTCCATCTGATGAAGAAACATGCCGTATTATATGCTTTTATAAATACAAATCATAGATCAAATACACAAGGCTCTGATACCACTGTTGGGTTTTCTGGGGTTTTATGGCCATAAATACAGCGTCCGGCCTAAGTCAGTCGGACGAAGTTATCAAAACAGCAACAGAAAAAATCGACTTAAAACAATTTTAAATCAAAGCCTTAAAGGAAACAACCCCTAGCCAGGATCTCTACTATCACTGGGTTGGGTCCGACCAACCCCTAAGGATAGATCTATCTAACATTTGCAATTTATAAACGCATGTTTAATTTAAACTACTTACCTTTAACTTTGTTTTCGCAGAATATAAAGCGTCGTTTTCAGCAACATTTCTTTGGTCTCAAGCCGCTTCTTCCAAGCTGAATCGTGTCCTGAGCCGCTCCTCCAAGCTAAACCGCTTCTCCCTACCCGCAATGCCCAACTTGTGCTAAATTCATGGTTTTGGCTCCATTTAACATGTTTGGAGTCCTTTTTAACGCGGTTTGAACCTGCATTTAGACCGGAATGATTCTGTCATCTAGGTAACCTTTTCAATGTGTTTATTATATTAAATATTTATGTTAACATTTTACGACACATTTAATTCTCTTTTGCATCAAATGCAAAATTCCCACATCGTTATTGTTCTAAACTTATATCGCAAACTCTTAGCGACTTATAAAATCCATTTGCATCCAATACAAATGAACTGTGTACATACATCCCCCAACATTCCCTAGGTCACATTTATATCTTTTACTTATTCCTGGTCATTATGATGACTAATGGGCTACCAAAAGCCATTAGTTGTCCTTAATTAGAGAGACTTTTAAGCTTCCAAGCTCTACCTATAAATAAAGCATGTAGTCCTTTATAACAAGCATCAATCAATCAGATTATCAATTCAGAATTGAGTTTTTTCTCAAATTGTGAGAGTTTTTATATCTTCTTTAGCTCTTGTAAAACCTTGCCTTGTCAATCTTCCTTTTAAGATTGGTGATCCAAATTTGCAAAAGCCCCCAATTCATGCTTCAACCCAAGTGTGTTGCTGTGTGGATTGGTTAAACTCGTGTTCATGGTTGGGCAAGTGGTCTAAGTAGCAGGCTGCGTTCCTATAGTGTTGGTTGGCTATTTGCATTTGTCATGTCAGTGAACCATCTTTATTTAGAGCTTATCACTCCCTTTTTTCCTTTCTCTAAGCGGGAGAGTGTGCTCATATCCTTCTTTTTAATTTTATTTCGAGTTCCTTGAATAACATACGCTGTGAAGATTAGCCCACCTCTCTGGTTTCACATCACTTATATTCCAGTTGAAGATGGCGATCTCTCGGTTCCAACAGACATTTTTACGGATTTTTCTGAGTTCGGGGTGATTTTCTACACTTTATGGAAGATAAGAATCTTTATATTAAATGATATGATTTTTATATCCTAATTTTTTCTTCTCTTATTTTTCAGTTGAAAATGGCGATCTCCATGTTCCAACCAACATTTTTGCGGATTATTCTATGCTATTTTCCATATTTTATTGATGATATGGATATCTTTATTAAATGACAGGACCTTTATAGCCTAATTTTGTCTTCTTATATTTTTCAGTTGAAGATGTCGATCTCAGGTTCCAACGGATATTTTTACAAATTTTTCTTAGCTTTGGGATTTTTTTCAACATTTTCTGGAAGATATGAATCTTTTTATTAAATGATGTGATTTTTTGGCCTAATTTTGTCTTCTCTTTTTTAGCTGAAGATGGCAATCTCATGGTTCCAACAGATATTTATGCATTTTCCTGAGCTCGGTGCTATTTTCTACATATTATGTTGGATATGTATCTTTTATTAAATGCGATAATTTTTTGGTCTAATTTTGTCTTCTCTTATTTTCCCGTTGATGATGGCAATTTCCCCGTTACAACAGACATTTTTTTGGATTGCTTTAACTACGAACCATTTTCAGCATTTTCTGTATGATATGAATCTTTATATTAAAAGATATGATTTTATATCCTAATTTTGTCTTCTCTTATTATTAAGTTGAAGATGGCGATCCCCGGTTTTAAAGGACATTTTTATCGTTTTTTCAGAGCTCAGTGCTATTTTTCTACATTTTTGGGAAGTAATGGATCTTTTTATTAAATAATATGATTTTGACCTAATTTTTTCTTCTCTTATTTTCTCAATTGAATATGGCGATCTCTCGGTTTCAACGAATATTTTTGCGAATTTTTCTGAGCTCCAGGCTATTTTCTACATTTTCGAAAAGTTTTGTATATTTTATTAAATGATATGATTTTTAAAGCCAAAGTTTGTTTTCTCTTATTTTCCAGTTGAAGATGATGATCTCTCAGTTCCAACGGACATTTTTGCATATTGTTTGAGCTCGATGCTATTTTCTACATTTTATACAAGATATAGAACTTTTTATTAAATAATATGATTTTTATAGCTTATATTTGCTTCTCTTATTTTTTTCCAGTTGAAGATGTCAATCTCCCGGTTCCAACGGATATTTTTGTAGATATTTCTCAGCTTGAGACTATTTTTCTACATTTTCTTGAAGATATGTATCTTTTTATGAAATGATATGATTTTTGGCCAAATTTTGTCTTCACTTTTTTACTTTGAATATCGCATTCTCCTAGTACTAATGGACAATTGTGCGGATTTATTTTGAGCTACGAGCTATTTTTTATGTGTTTTATATAATATGAATCTCTATATTAAATGTTATGATTTTTATAACCTAATTTTGTCATCTCTTATTTTTACAGTTTAAGATGGCGATCTCCAGGTTCCAAGTGACATTTTTGCAGATTTTCTGAGCTTGGTGCTATTTTTCTACATTTTCGAGAAGTTATGGATCTTTTTATTAAATGATATGATTTTTTGGCCTAATTTTGTCTTTGCTTCTTTTTCTATTGAAGATGGCGATCTCCCAATTCCAACAGACATTTTCACGGATTTCTATAAGCTCAGTGCTATTTTCTATATTTTTTATAAATGATATAATTTTAATAGACTACGTTTGTTTTCTCTTATTTTTCTGTTGAAGATGACGATCTCCCGGTTACAATGGACATTTTTATGGAATTTTCTTAACTTGACGCTCTTTTTCTACATTTTCTGGAAGATATGTACCTTTTTTGAAATGATAAGATTTTTGGCCTAATTTTGTCTTCCTATTTTTCAAATGAAGATGACGATCTCCCAGTTCCAACGAATATTTTTACGGATTTTTCTGAGATCCAAGATATTTTCTACATTTTCTATAAGATATGAATCTTTATATTAATTGATATGATTTTTATAGCTTAATATTGTCTTCTCTTATTTTTCAGTTGAAGAATGTGATCTCCCGGTTCCAACGATCATTTTTACGGATTTTTTGTGCTCGGTGCTATTTTCTACATTTTCTATAGAAATTTCTATTAAATTATATTTTTTATAGTCTATATTTGTCTTTTCTTATTTTTTTTCAAAAGAAGATGGCGATCTCCCGGTTCCAACGGAAAGTTTTGCGGATTTTTTGACCTCCACACTATTTTCTACATATTCTGGAAGATCTGAATCTTTATATTAAATGATATGATTTTATGGTCTAATTTTGTCTTCTCTTATTTTTCAGTTGAAGATAGCGATCTTTCGGTTCCGACGGACATTTTTGCGTATTATTCTAACATATGGGCTATTTTCTAATTTTTCTGGAATATATGTATCTTTTTATTAAATGATTTGATTTTTGGCCTAATTTTGTCTTCTCTTATTTTTCCGTTAAAAATGGCGATCTCCTAGTTCCAACGGACATTTTTGCGGATTTTTATGAGCTCGATGCTATTTTCTATATTTTATGAAAGAAGATGATCTTTTTATTAAATGATATGATTTTTATTGCCTACATTTGTCTTCTCTTATTTTTTTCAGTTGAAGATGTCGATCTACCAGTTTCAACAGAAATTTTAGCGGATTTTTCTTAGCTTGTGACTATTTTTATTCCTTTTCTGGAAGATATGCATATTTTTATTAAATGATATGACTTTTGACCCAATTTTGTCTTCTCTTTTTTAACTGAAAATGGCGATCTCCCGTTTCCAATTTACATTTGTGTAGTTTTTTTGAGGTCCAGGCTATTTTCTACTTTTTCTATAGGATATGGATCACAATATTAAATGATATGATTTTATAGCCTAATTTTGCCTTCTCTTATTTTTCAGTTGAAGATGGCGATCTCCCGGTTTCAAGGGTCATTTTTGTGGATTTTTCTGAGCTCGGGTCTATTTTTCTATATTTTCAGGAAGTTATGGATCTTTTTATTAAATAATATAATTTTTATATCCGTTGTTTGTCTTCTCTTATTTTTTTCAGTTGAATATGGAGATCTATCGGTTCTAACGGACATTTTAGCAGACTATTCTGACCTCGGTACTATTTTCTAAATTTTTCGAAGATATGGATCTTTTTATCAAATGATTTGATTTTTGGCCTAATTTTGCCTTCTCTTATTTTTTAAGTTGAAGATGGCGATCTCCCGGTTCCAAATTATATTTTTGCAGATTTTTCTGAGCTCGGTGCTATTTTTTACATTTAATGGAAGATATCTATCTTTTTATTAAATGGCATGATTTTTATAGCCTACATTTTTCTTCTCTACCGGTTCCAACGGACATTTTTCCATACTTTTCTTAGCTTGGGACTATTTGTCTACATTTTCTGTAAGATATGTATTTTTTAATGAAATGATATGATTTTTGGCCGAATTTTATCTTCTCTTTTTTCAGTTGAAGATGGTGATTTCCCGGTTCCAACTGACATTTTTGCAGATTATTCGGACCTCGAGCTATTTTCTAAATTTTCTACAAGATATGCTTCTTTTTATTAAATGATATGATTTTTGGCCTAATTTTGTCTTCTATTATTTTTCAGTTGAAGATGGTGATTTACCGGTTCCAACGAATATTTTTGTGGATTTTTCATAGCTCGGTGCTATTTTCTACATTTTATGTAAGATATGGATCTTTTTTAAATGATGTAATTTTTATATCCTTTGTTTGTCCTCTCTTATTTTTTCAGTTGAATATGGAGATCTACCGGTTCCAACAGACATTTTTTTCTGATTTTTCTTACCATGGGGCTATTTTTCTATATTTAATGGAAGATATGCATTATTTTATTAAATGATATGATTTTGTCTAAGTTTGTTTTCTCTTATTTTTCAGTTTAAGATGGTGTTCTGCCTGTTCCAATACACATTTTTGTGGATTTTTTTGGATTAGAGTCTATTTTCAATATTTTCTGGAAGTTATTAATCTTTTAATAAATAATATGATTTTTGGCCTAATTTTGCCTTCTCATATTTTTCAGATGAAGATGGCAATCTTCGGGTTCCAACTGACAATTTTGCGGATTTTCTAAGTTCGGGGATATTTTTCTGCATTTTATGGAAGATATGGACCATTTTATACAATGATATGATTTTTGGCCCAATTTTGTCTTCTCTTATTTATCAATTGAAGATGACGTTCTCTCGGTTCCAACATATATTTTTGTGGATTTGTTACCTAGAGGCTACTTCCTATGTTTTCTGGAAGATATGTATCTTTTTATTATATAATTTGATGTTTAAGCCTAATTTTGTCTTCTCTTATTTTTCAGATTAATATGGCGATCTTCCGGTTCCAACGGACATTTTTCCGATTTTTTGAGCTACTGGCTAATTTCTAAATTTTCTGTTAGATATGTATCTGTAAAGTAAAAGATATGATTTTTGTAGCCTAATTTTGTCTTATCTTATTTTCAGTTGAATAGCAATCTCTTTGTTCCAACGGACATTTTTGCGGATTTTTTTTGAGCTCGGGGCTATTTTTTGCATTTTTGGAAGAGATGGATCATTTTATTAAATGATATAATTTTTGGCCTAAATCTTCTCATATTTTTTCAGTTGAAGCTGGCAATCTCCATGTTCCAACGGGTATTTTTGGGGATTTTCTGTGCTGGGGCTATTTTCTATTATTGAATATTTGAATCTTATTATTAAATGATTTGATTTTTAGCCTAAGTTTGTATTCTCTTATTTTTCAGTTGAAGATGGTGGTCTCCTGGTTCCAACAAATATTTTTGCAGATTTATCTGAGCTCGGGACTATTTTCTATATTTTTGTGAATTTATGGATCTTTTTATAAAATGATACGATTTTTTGACCTAATTTGTCTTCTCCTACTTTTTTCAAATGAAGATGGCGATTTTCCAGTTCTTACGAAAATTTTTGCAGATTATTCTGACCTCGCAGGTATTTTCTAAATTTTCTTGAAGATATATTTTTATTAAATGATAAGATTTTTGGCCTAATTATGTCTACTCTTATTTTTTCGTTCAAGTTGGCAATCATCCGGTTCCAATGAAATTTTTGCAAATTTTTCGAAGCTCGGTGCTATTATCTATATTTTATGGAAGATATGAATTTTTTGTTAAATGGCATGATTTTTATATCCTACATTTTTCTTCTCTTATTTTTTTCAGTTGAATATTAGAATCTACCTGTTCCAGCGGACATTTTTACTGATTTTTGTTAGCATAGGGCTATTTTTCTTCATTTTATGGAAGATATGAATCATTTTATTAAATGATATGATATTTTGGCCTAATGTTGTCTTCTCTTATTTTTTTCAGTTTAAAATTGTGTTCTCACTGTTCCAACGGAGATTTTTGGGGATTTATTTTGACCTTGAGACAATTTTTTACATTTTCTGGAAGATATGGCTCTTTCTATTAAATAATATGATTTTTGGCCTAATTTTATCTTCTTATATTTTTTAGATGAAGATGGCGATCTCCCGGTTCCAACAGAAATTTTGCGGATTTTTCTGAGCACCGGGTTATTTTCTATATTTTTGTAAGATATATTTCTTTAGATTAAATGATATGATTTTTATAACTTAATTTTGTCTTCTCTTATTTTTTCAGTTGAAAATGGCGATCTCTCGGTTCCGACGGACATTTGTACGGATTTATTTTGAGCTGGGGATATTTTCTATATTATTTGTTTTGTCTAAATCTTTATACTAAATGATATGTTTTTATAACCTAATTTTGTCATCTCTTATTTTTCAATTGAAGACGGCGATCTCCATGTTCCAATGACATATTTGCGGATTTTTCTGAGCTCGGACTATTTTTCTACATTTTCGGGAAGTTATGGATCTTTTTATTAAATGTTATGATTTTTCACTTAATTTTGTCTTCTCTTTTTTCAGTTGAAGATGGCAATCTCTCATTTCCAACGGACATTTATGTGGATTTTTTAAGATTCAGGCTATTTTCTAAATTTTCGAGAAGATATGGATTTTTATAATATGTGATATGATATTTATAGAGGAATTTTGTATTCTCTTATTTTCAGTTGAAGATGGTGATTTTTCGGTTCTAACAGATATTTTTACAGGTTTTATGAGCTTGGTACTATTTTTCTACATTTTGGGAAGTTATAAATCTTTTTATTCAATGATATGATCTTTAGGCATTATTTTGTATTCTCATATTTTTTTCATTGAAGATGGCGATCGCTTGGTTCCAACTGACTTTTCTGTGGATTTTGCTAAGCTCGGGCTATTTTCTAAATATTCTATAGGATATGAATCTTTATATTAAATGATATGATTTTTATAAACTAATTTTGTCTTCTCTGATTATTTTAGTTGAAGATGTCGATTTCCCTTTTCCAACGACCATTTTTGCGGATTTTTCTAAACTCGGAACTATGTTCTACAGTTTCTTTATGATACAGATCTTTATTATTAAATGATATTATTTTTATAGATTAAGTTTTTCTTCTCTTATTTTTTAGTTGAATATGGCGATTTCCCGGTTACAACGAAAGTTTTTGCATAATTTTATGGGCTACCGGCTATTTTCTAGATTTTCTGTAAGATGTGGATCTTTAAATTAAATGATATGACTTTTATTGCGTAATTTTGCCTTTTCTTATTTTTTATATGAAGATGGCGGTCTCCCATTTCCAACAGACATTTTTGCGGATTTTTCTGAGCTCTGCCATATTTTCTACATTTTCTTTAATATATGGATCTTTTATTAAGTGATATGATTCTTAGGGCCTAATTTTGTCTTCCCTTATTTTTCAGTTGAAGAGGGCGATCTCCCGTTTCCAACGGAAATTTTTGCATGGTTTTCTATTGTCGAGACTATTTTCTTTATTTTTGGAAGGTAAGTATCTTTATATTAATTGATATGATTTTTGTTGCCTAATTTTGTCTTTCTTATTTTCCAGTTGATGATGGCGATCATTTAATTAAATGATATGATTTTTTGGCCTTATTTTATCTTCACTTATATTTCGATTGAAGATGTCGATCTCCCGGTTCCAACGGACATTTTTGCAGATTTTTCTGAGCTCCGTGCTATTTTTCACATTTTCTGGAAGATATGGATCGTTTTGTTAAATGATATCAGAGAAGACAAAATGGAAGATATGGCCTTTTCTACATTCTTGAAGACATGAATCAGTTTATTAAATGATATGATTTTTTGGCCTAATTTTGTCTTCTCTTTTTAGTTGAATATTGCGATCTCCTGGTTCTAATGGACATTTGTGCGGATTTTTCTGAGCTCGGTGCTATTTTCTACATTTTGTGGTAGATATGTTTCTTTTTATTAAATGATATGGTTTTGGCCTAATTTGTCTTCTTTTTATCAATTCAAGATGGCGATCGCCTGGTTCTAACGAACATTTTTTCGAATTTTTCTGAGCTCCGAGCTATGTTCTACATTTTTTGTTTGATATGAATATTTGTATTAAATGATATGATTCTATAAACTAATTTTGTCTTCTCATATTATTTAGTTGAAGATGGCGATCTCTCTATTCCAACGGACATTTTTTTTTATTTTTCTGAGCTCGAGGCTATTTTTCTACAGTTTCAGGATGTTATGGATCTTTTTATTAAATGATATGATTTTTGACAGAATTTTTTCTTCTCTTATTTTTTCAGTTGAAGATGGTGATCTCTCTGTTCCAACGGACTTTTTGCGGAATTTTCTGAGTTTTGGACTATTTTCCACTTTTCTGGAAGATATGTATCATTTTATTAAATGATATGATATTTTGGCCTAATTTTATCTTCATTTATTTTTAAGTTGAAGATGGCGATCTCATGTTTCCAATGGACTTTTTTTGCAGATTTTTCTGAGCTCGTGGCTATTTTGTACACTTTCTGGAAGATAAGAATCTTTATATTAAATGATATGATTTTTAAATCCTAATTTCTCTTCTCTTATTTTTAGTTGAAGATGGCGAACTCCCAGTACCAACGGACATTTTTTGCGGATTTTTTGACCTCCATTCTATTTTCTACGTTTTATTAAAGATATCAAACTCTTTATTAAATGAAAATATTTTTGCAGCCTAATTTTGTCTTCTCATATTTTTCAGTTGAATATGGCGATTTCCCGATTCCAACGGACATATGTGCAGTTTTTTCTTACCTTTGGGCTTTTTAATCCATTTTCTGGAAGATATGAGTCTTTTTATTTAATGATATGATTTTTTGCTTAATTTAGTCTTCTCTTTTTTCAGTTGAATATTGCAATCTCCCGGTTCCAATGGATATTTGTGCTGATTTTTCTGGGCTCGGTGATATTTTCTACATTTTATGGTAGATATGCATCTTTTTTATTAAATGATATGATTTTTGGCCTAATTTTGTCTTCTTTTACTTTTCAGTTGAAGATGACGATATCCCGATTCCAAGGGACATTTTTCGGATTTTTCTATGCTCCGATCTATTTTCTATATTTTTGTATGATTTGAATCTATATATTATATGATATGATTTTTATAACCTAATTTTGTCTTTTATTATTATTATTCAGGGGAAGTTGGCGATCTCCCAGTTTCAACAGATATTTTTGTCCATTTTTCTGAGCTCGGGGCTATTTATTACATTTTCAAGAATGGATATTTTAATTAAATGATATGATTTTTTGGCCTAATTTTTTCTCTTATTTTTAGATGAACATGGCGATCTCCCGGTTTCAACAAACATTTTTGCAAATTTTTCTGAGCTACACGCTATTTTATACATTTTTGGAATATTTTTGATCTTATTATTAAATGATATGATTTGTATATCCTAATTTTGTCTTCTCTTATTTTTGAGTTGAAGATAGCGATCTTTCAGTTCCAACAGACATTTTTTCGTATATTTTTTAGCTCGGTGCTATTTTCTGCATTTTATGGCAGATATAGAACTTTTTATTAAATAATACGATTTTTATAGCCTACATTTGTACACTCCTACTTTTTCAGTTGAAGATGGCGATCTCCCGGTTTCAACAGACATCATCACGGATTTTTCTACATTTTCTAGAAGTTATGTGCCTTTTTATGAAATGATATAATTTTTGGCTTAATTTTTGTGCAGATTTTTTTGTGCTTTGAGCTATTTTCTATATTTCTTTGTATAATATGAATTTTTATATTAAATGATATGATTTTTATAACCAAAGACATCTCTTATTTTTTACATGAAGATGGCGATCTCCTGGTTCCAAATGACATTTCTGCAGATTTTTCTGAGTTCGGTGCAACTTTCTACAAATTCGAAAAGTAATGAATTTTTAATTAAATGTTATGATTTTTATATCCCATTTTTTCTTCTCTTATTTTTTCTGTTGAATATTGCAATGTACCAGTTCCAGCGGACATTTTTACTGATTTTTGTGAGCTTCGGCTATTTTTCATCTTTTTATGGAAGATGTGAATCATTTATTAAACGATATGATTTTTTAGCCTAATGTAGTATTCTTTTATTTTTTCAGTTGAAGAAGTCGTTCTCACGGTTCGCACGGAGATTTTTGAGCATTTTTTGAATTAGAAGCTAATTTCTATATTTTCTGGATGATATGATTCTTTTTATTAAATAATATGATTTTTGGCCAAATTTTATCTGCTCATATTTTTTATATAAAGATGGCGATCTCCCGGATCCAACGGACATTTTTGCAAATTTTTCTGAGCTCCGTGCTATTTTCTACATTTTATGTAATAAAAATATCTTTAGATTAAATGATATGATATTTATAGCCTAATTTTGTCTTCACTTATTTTTTAGTTGAAGATGGCGATCTCCCGGTTCCAACGGACAATTTTACAGATTTTTCTGAGCTCGGGTATATTTTTTACATTTTATTAAAGATATGGCTCTTTTATTAAATGATATGATTTTTGTAGCCTAATTTTGTATTCTCTTATTTTTCACTTGAAGATGACGATCTCCTGCTTACAACATATATTTTTGCTGATATTTATGAGCTTGAGACTATTTTTCTACATTTTCGGGAAGTTATGGATCTTTTTATTAATTGATATGAATTTTTGGTCTAATTTTGTCTTCATTTTTTTCAGTTGCAGATGGAGATATCCCATTTCCACCGGAAATTTGTGAGGAAGTTTCTGCGCACCTGCCTATTTCCTAAATTTTCTGCAAGATATGGGTTTTTATATTAAATGATACGATTTTTATTGCCTAATTGTGTCTTTGCTTATTTTTTTAGTTGAAGATGGCGATTTCCCGTTTCCAATGGATATTTTTGCGGCTTTTTGGAGGTTGGGGCAATTTCTCTACATTTTCGGGAAGTTATAATTTTTTATTAAATGATATTATTTTTAGGCCTATTTTTCGTTGAAGATGGCGATCGCCTGGTTCCAACGGACATTGTTATTGATTTTTTTGAGCTCCGGGTAATTCTAAATTCTCTATAAGAATTGAATAATTTTATCTTCTCTGATTTTTCAGTTGAAGATGTCAATCTCCCGATTCCAACGGCCATTTTTGCGGATTTTTCTAAACTTGAAACTATATTCTACAGTTTATGGAAGATATGGATATTTTTAATAATATGATTTTTATAAACTACGTTTGTCTTCTCTTATTTTTAGTTGAATATGGTGATCTCGAAGATCCAACGGACATTTTTGCTGATGTTTCTGAGCTCTTGCTATTTTTTACATTTTCAGTGAGATATGGATCTTTATACTTAATGATATGATTTTTATGCCTAAATTTGGCCTTCTCTTATTTTTCACTTGAAGATGGCGATCTCCCGTTTCAAACGGAAATTTTTGTGTATTGTTCTGACTTTAGGGCAATTTTCAAAATTTTCTGGAAGATATGGATCTTTTTATAAACTTATATGATTTTTGGCCGAAATTTGTCTTCTCTTATTTTTCAGTCGAAGATGGCGTTATTTTTATTAAATGATATGATTTTTAGCCTCATTTTGTCTTCTCTTATATTTTAGTTGAAGATGGCGATCTCCTGGTTTCAAAGGACATTTTTGCAGATTTTTTGAGCTCCGTGCTATTTTGCACATTTTCTAGAAGATATGGATCGTTTTATTAAATGATATCAGAGAAGGCAAAATTATGCTAAAAATGTCTGTTGAAACCAAGAAATTGCCATCTTCAACTCAAATATAAGAGAAGACGAAATTCGCAACCAGGAAATCGCCATCTTCATCTATAAAAATGTCCGTTGTAACCGGGATATTGCCATCTTCAACTGATAAAATTTTAACTTATCATTTTCTGAGCTTGGTGCTATTTTCTACATTTTATGAAAGATATGGATCTTTTTATTAATTCATATGCTTTTTATAGCCTAAATTTTTCTTATCTTATTTTCTAGTTGAAGATGGTGATCTTTTTATTAAATGATATGATTTTTTTCGTCTAATTTTGTCTTCTCTTATATTTTAGTTGAAGATGGCGATCTCACGGTTCCAATGGAAACTTTTGTGGATTTTTCTGAGCGTGAGGCTATTTTCTAGATTTTATTGAAGACATGTGTCATTTTATTAAATGATATGATTTTTATGGCCTAATTTTGTCTTCTCTTATTTTTTTAATTGAAAATGGACATCTCCTCGTTCCAACAGATATTTATGCGAATTTTTCTAGGTGCAAAGCTTATTTATACAATTTTGGATGATATGTATCTTTTTATTAAATGATATGATTTTTGGCTTAGTTTGTTTTCTCTTATTTTTCTGTTGAAGATGGCGATCTCCCGGTTTCAACGGACATTTTAGCGTATTTTCAGTAAAAGATATGAATATTTGTATTAAATGATATGATTTTTATAGCCTAAATAGTCTTCTCTTATTTTTCAGTTGAAGATGGCGATCTCTCGGTTCCAATGGAAATTTTTGCAGATTTTTCTTAGCTCATGGCTATTTTTAATAATTTATTGAAGATATGGATCTTTTAATTAAATGATATAATTTTTATAGTCTAAGTGTGTCTTCTCTTATTTTTCAGTTGAAAATGGCAAGCTCCCAGTTCGGACGGACATATTTGCAGATTTTTCTGACCTCAAGGCTATTTTCTACATTTTTGGAAGATATGTATCTTTTTATTAAATGATATAATTTTTGACCTAATTTTGTCTTCACTTTATTTTCAGATGAAGATGGCGATCTCCCAGTCCCAACAGACATTTTTGCAAATTTTTAGCTCTGGTTTATTTTCTATTTTCTGTAAGATATGGATCTTTAGATTAAATGATATGATTTTTATGGCCAAATTTTGTCTTCTCTTATTTTTCAATTGAAGATGACGATTTCCCGACATACATTTTTACGTATTTTTCTGAGCTCAGTGCTTTTTTTACATTTTATTGAAGATATGTATCTTTTTATTAAATGATATGTTTTTGTAGTCTAATTTTGCCTTCTCTTATTTTTCCATTGAACATAGCAGTCCCAGGTTCCAACAGAATTATTTTTTGATTTTTAAGAGCTCGAAACTATTTTTCTAAATTTTTGAAAAGGTAAGGATCTTTTTATTAAATGATATGATTTGTTGGCCTAAATTTGTCTGTCCTATTTTTTTATTTGAAGATGGTGAAGTCCCGATTTCGACAAACATTTTTGTAAAGTTTTCTGAGCTCGGGAATATTTTCTACAGTTTATTGAAGATTTGGTTCATTTTAATATATGATATGATTTTTTATAGACTAAGTTTGTCTTCTGTTATCTCGTTTCCAACGGAATTTTTTGCAATTTTTTCTAATCTCTGGGCTATTTTCAAAATTTTAAAAAAGATATGTTTCTTTTTATAAAATGATATAATTTTTATAGCCTAAGTTTGCGTTTGCTTATTTTTTTTTAGTTAAAGATGGCGATCTCCGGGTTCCAACAGATATTTTTGCAGATTTTTCTTAGCTCGGGGCTATTTTTCTAGATTTTCTGGAAGATACGTATCTTTTTATTAAATATTATGATTTTTTGTACTACTTTTGTCTTCTCTTATTTTTTTCGTTAAAGATGGTGATCTCTCGGTTCTAACAGACATTTTTGCGGATTTTTCTGAACTCCGGGTAATTTTCTATATTTTCTGTAAGATATGGATCTTTATATTAAATGATATGATTTTATAGCCTATTTTTGTTTTCTCTTATTTTTAGTTGAAGATGTCGATATCCCGAATCCAACAAAAATTTTTGCCTATTTTTTTGAGCTCGGGGCAATTTTCTTAAAGATAAGGATCTTTATATTATTTGACATGATTTTTGTTGCCTAATTTTGTCTTCTCTCATTTTCCAATTGATGATGGCGATCTTTAAATTAAATGATAGGATTTTTTCGCCTTATTTTGTCTTCTTCTATATTTCGGTTGAGATGGCGATACCTCGGTTCAAACGGACATTTTTTCGGATTTTTCTGAACTCCAGGTCATTTTTCACGTTTTCTAGAAGATATGGATTATTTAATTAAATGATATCAGAGAAGACAAAATTAGGCCAAAATGTCTATTGAAACCAGGATATCGCAATCTTCTACTGAAATATCAAAGAAGACAAAATTCGGAAACAGGAAATCTCCAGCTTCTACTATAAAACTGTCCATTGTAACTGGGATATCGCTATCTTCAACTAATTAGAATTATATATATCATTTTCGGAGCTTGGTACTATTTTCAACATTTTTGAAACATTTGTTTCTTTTTATGAATTGATCTGATTTTTAAAGCCTAAATTTGTCCTCTTATTTTTCAGTTGAAGATGGTGATCAAATTATTAAATGATATGATTTTTAACCCTAATTTTGTCTTCTCTTATATTCCAGTTGAAGATGGCGATCTCCTAGTTGCAACGGAATTCTTTTCGGATTTTTCTGAGCTCGGAAATATTTTTCAACATTTTTGAGAAGTTATTGATCTTTTTATAAATTGATATAATTTTTACGCCTAGTTTTTTCTTCTCTTATTTTTCAATTGAAAAAGGTGATCTCTTAGTTCCAACGAACATTTTTTTATTTTTCTGAGCTCAGTGCTATTTTCTACATTTTTGGAAATTTATCTATCTTTTTATTAAATGATATGATTTTTATAGCTTTAATTTTTCTTCTCTTATTTTTTAGTTGAAGATGGCGATCTCTGAGTTACAACAGATATTTTTGTTTATTTTTTTGAGTTCGGTGCTATTTTCGACATTTTATGGAAGATACAGAACTTTTTATTAAATAATTTGATTTTTATCGCCTACGTTTGTCTTCTCTTATTTTTTTCAATTGAAGATGGCGATCTCCCCGTTCCAACAGACATTTATGTAGAATTTTTTAGCTTGAGACTATTTTGCTACATTTTCTGGAAGACTTGTCTGTTTTTACAAAATGATGTGACTTTTTTATTTTGAGCTACGGTCTATATCTATATTTTTTTGTATAATATGAATCTTTATATTAAATGATATGATTTTTATAACCTAATTTTGTCATCAGGTATTTTTCAGTTGTGGATGGCGACTCCGGGTTCCAAGCGACATTTTTTGCGGATTTTTCTGAGCTCAGAGCTATTTTTCTACATTTTCAAGAAGTTATGGATCTTTTTATTAAATGATATGATTTATTGGCCTCATTTTGTCTTCTTTTATTTTTTTTCAATTGAAGATAGCGATCTCCATTTTCTAACGCACATTTTGCGTATTATTCCACCCTCGGGATTATTTTCTAAATTTTCTGGAAGATATATATATTTTTCTTAAATGATATGATTTTTGGCCTAATTTTGTCTTCTCTTATTTTCCAGTTGTAGATGACGATCTCCCTGTTTCAAAGGACATTTTTGTAGATTTTTATTAGCTCGGTGCTATTTTCTATATTTTTATACATGATATGATTTTTATAGGCTACATTTGTCTTTTCTTATTTTTTTTTAAAGATGGTGATCTCCTGGTTCCAATGGACATTTTTGCGGATTTTTATTAACTTGAGGCTGTTTTTCTATATCTTCTTGAAGATGTGGATCCTTTTATGAAATGATATGATTTTTTGGCCTAATTTTGTCTTTCTATTTTTCAGTTGAAGATGACGATCTCCCGGTTCCAACAAACATTTTTGCGGATTTTTCTAAGCTCCCGGATATTTTCTACATTTGCTGTAAGATATGGATCTTTATATTAAATGATATGATTTTTACAGCCTAATTTTGTCTTCTTTTATTTTTAGTAGAAGATGGCGATCTCCTGGTTACAAGTAATTTTTTTGCGGATTTTTTAAATTCGGTGCTATTTTCTACATTTTTGGAAGATATAAAACTTTTTGTTAAATGATATTATTATAATTTACATTTGTCTTTCTTATTTTTTTCTATTGAAGATGTCCTCTCTCGGCTCCAATAGATATTTTGTGGATTTTTATGAGCTCCTGGCTATTTTCTACATATTCTGGAAGATATGGATATTTATTTTAAATGATATGATTTTTATGGTCTTATTTTGTATTCTCTTATTTTTCAGTTGAAGATAGTGATCTTTCGGTTCCAACAGACATTTTTGCGTATTATTCTGACCTCGTGGCTATTTTCTAAATTTTCTAGAATATATCTTTTTATTAAATGATATGATTTTTGCCCTAGTTGAAGATAATAATCTCCCGACGGACAGTTTTACGGATTTTTCTGCGGGGTATTTTTTTACATTTTATTGAAGATGTGATCTTTTTATTAAATGATATGATTTTTGGAGTCTAATTTTGTCTTCTTTTATTTTTAAGTTGAACATGGCGATCCTTTTCTTAAATGATATTATTTAAGCCTGATTTTGTCTTCTCTTATATTCCAGTTGAAGATGGCGATCTCCTGGTTCCAACAGACATATTTTGTTAGATATGAATCTTTATATTAAATAAAATGATTTTTATAGTCTATTTTTTTCTTCTTTTATTTTTCAGTTCGGGATGTCGATCTCTTGGTTTCAACAGAAATTTTTACGTATTTTTCTGAGCTCGGGGCTATTTTCTATATTTCTGAAAGATAAGGATCTTTATATTAATTGATATGATTTTTGTTGTCTAATTTTGTCTTCTCTTATTTTCCAGTTGATGATGTCGATCTTTTTATTAAATGATAATATTTTAGCCTTATTTTGTCTTCTCTTTTATTTTGGTTGATGATAGCGATCTCCCGGTTGCAACAAACATTTTGCGGATTTTTTTGAACTTCGAATTATTTTTCACATATTTTGGAAGATATGGATCAATTTATTAAATGATATCAGAGAAGACAAAATTAGGCCAACAATGTCCGTTGAAATCGGGAAATCGCCATATCTTCAACTGAAATATAAGAAAAGAAAATTTTAGAACCTAAAAATCACCATCTTCATCTATAAAAATGTCTGTTAACCCAGATATCACCATCTTCAACTGATAAAATTTTCATATATCATTTTCTGAGCTTGGTGCTATTTTCTACAGTTTATGAAAGATATATATCTTTTTATTAATTGATAATATTTTTATAGCCTAAATTTGTCTTCTCTTATTTTCTTATTGAAGAAGGCGATCTTTTTATTAAATGATATGATTTTAGCCTAATTTTGCCTTCTCTTATATTCCAGTTGAAGATGGCGATCAACGGTTCCAACAGATATTTTTGCAGATTTTTCTAAGCTCCGGGCTATTTCCCACATTTTTTGGAAGATATGTATCGTTTTATCAAATAATATAATAATTTGGCCTACTTCTGCCTTCTCTTATTTTTTTATTTGAAGATGGCGATCTCCCGGTTCCAACGGACATTTTTGCATATTTTTCTATGCTCGTGGCTATTTTGTTTACTTTCTGAAAGATAAGAATATTTATATTAAATGACATAATTTATATTTCCTATTTTTTCTTCAGTTATTTTTCAGTTGAAGATGGCGATCTCCATGTTCCAACGGAGATTTTTGCGGATTTTTCTTAGCACCATGCTATTTTCTACATTTTATTAAAGATATGAATCTTATTATTAAATGACAAGATTTTTATAACCTAATTTTGTCTTCTGATATTTTTCAGTTGAAGGTGGCGATCACCAGGTTCCAACGGATATTTCTACGGAGTTTTCTTAGCTTTGGGCTTTTTTCTACATTTTCTGGAAGATATAAATCTTTTATTAAATGATATGATTTTTGGCTTAATTTTGTCTTATCTTTTTTCAGTTGAATATTGCGATCTAACGGTTCCAACGAACATTTGTACGGATTTTTCTGAGCTCAGTGCTATTTACTACATTTATGGTAGATATGTATCTTTTTATTAAATGATATCATTTTTGTCCTAATTTTGTCTTCTTTTATTTTTCAGTTCAAGATGGCGATCTCCCGGTTCCAACAGATATTTCTTCGAATTTTTCTGAGCTTCGAGCTAGTTTCTGTATTTTCTATATGATATGAAACTTTATATTAAATGATATGAATTTTATAACCCAATTTTGTCTTCTCTTATTATTCAGTTGCAGATGGCGATCCCCCGGTTCCAAAGGACATTTTTACTGATTTTTCTGAACTCGGGGCTATTTTTCTACATTTTCGGGAATGTATGAATCTTTGTATTAATTGATATGATTTTTGATCTAATTTTTTCTTCTCTTATTTTTCAATTGAAGATGGCGATCTCCCGGTTCCAACGAACATTTTTTGCAGATTTTTCTGTGCACGGTGCTGTTTTCCACATTTTCGGAAAGTTATGTATGATTTTATAGCCAAGTTTGTCTTCTCTTATTTTTCAGATGAAGATGGCAATCTTCCTATTGCAACAGACATTTTTGTGTATATTTTGAGCTCAGTGCTGTTTTCGACATTTTATGGATGACATAGAACTTTTTATTAAATAGTATGATTTTATAACCTACATTTGTCTTCTATTATTTTTTCAGTTAAAGATGACGATCTCCCGGTTCCAGCAGATATTTTTGCAGATTTTTTTAGCTTGAGGCTATTTTTCAACATTTTCTAGAAGATATGTATCTTTTTATGCAAGATATGGTTTTTGGCCTAATTTTTTCTTCTCTATTTTTACTTTGAATATGGCGATCTCCCGGTTCCCAATGGACATCTGTGCGGATTAATTTCGAGCTAGGCTATTTTCTATATTTTGTATAATAGAATCTTTGTATTAAATGATATAATTTTTATAACCTAATTTTGTCATCTCTTATTTTTTAGTTGAAGATGGTGATCTCAGGTTCCAAGGGAGATTTTTGTGGATTAGTCTGAGCTTGGGGCTATTTTTCTTCATTTTCGAGAAGTTATGGACTTTTTATTAAATGATATTATTTTTTGACATAATTTTGTTTTCTTTTATTTTTCGATTGAACATAGCGATCTCCCGTTCTAACGGACATTTTGTGTATTATTCTGTCATTTGGGACTATTTCTAAATTTTCTGGAAGATATGAATCTTTTATTAAATAATATGATTTTTGGCCTATTTTCGTCTTCTCTTATTTTTCAGTTGAAGATGGAAATCTCCCTGTTCCAACAGACATTTTCGTGGATTTTTGTAAGCTCGATGATATTTTCTACATTTTTATAAATGATATGATTTTTATAGACTACCTTTGTCTTTTGTCATTTTTTCAATTGAAGATGGCGATCTCCTAGTTCCAATGGACATTTTTGCGGATTTTTCTTTACTTGTGGCTTTTTCCAACATTTTCTGGAAGATATGGATCTTTTTATGAAATGATATGATTTTGGCCTAATTTTCTCTTGTCTATTTTTCAGATGAAGATGACAATCTCCTGGTTCCAACAAATATTTTTTGCGGATTTTTACGACCTTTGTGATATTCTCTATATTTTCTGTTAGATATGAACCTTTATATTAAATGATATGATTTTTATAGCCTAATTTTGTCTTCTCTTATTTTTTTTCAGTTGAAGATGGCAATCTCCCGGTTTCAACGAACATTTTTGCGGATATTTTGAGCTCGGTGCTATTTTCTAACTTTTATGGAAGATATAGAACTTTTTATTAAATGATTTTATTTTTATAGCCTACATTTGTCTTCTCTTATTTTTTTTAGTTGAAGATGGCGATCTTTCAGTTCCAACGAAAATTTTTCCAGATTTTTCTGAGCTCTAGGTTATTTTCTACATATTTTAGAAGGTATGGACCTTTTGGATTAAATGATATGATTTTTATGGTCTAAATTTTTCTTCTCTTATTTTTCAATCGAATATGACGATCTTTCGGTTCCAACGGACATTTTTGCATATTATTCTGACATCATGGCTATTTTCTAAATTTTCTAGAATATATGTATCTTTTTATTAAATGATATGATTTTTGGCCTAATTTTATATTCTCTTATTTTTCTGTTGGTAAATGGCAATATCTTCTTTCAAACGGACTTTTTTGCGGATTTTTATGAACTCATGCTATTTTCTATGAAAGATGATGATCTTTTTATTAAATGATATGATTTTCATAGCCAACATTTTTCTTCTCTTATTTTTTTCAGTTGAAAACGACGATCTACCCGTTTCAACAGAAAGTTTTGCGAATTTTTTAGTATGGGACTACTTTTTTCCCTTTTCAGGAAGATATAGATATTTTTATTAAATGCTATGACTTTTGGCCCACTTTTATCTTCTCTCTTGTTAAGTTGAAGATGGCGATCTCCGAGTCCAATTTACATTTGTGAGGATTTTTTGAGCTCCGAGCTATTTTCTACATTTTATATAAGATATGGATCTTTAGATTAAATGATATGATTTTTATAGACTAGTTTTATCTTCTCTTATTTTTCGGTAGAAGATAGCAATCTCTCGATTTCAACGGACATTTTTACCGATTTTGCTAAGCTTGTGTCTATTTTCTACATTTTCAGGATGTTATGGATCTTTTTATTACATGATATGATTATTTTGATAAATTTTGTCTTCTCTTATATTCTGCTAAAGATGGTGATCTCCTAGTTCCAACAAACTTTTTTTGCGGATTGTTCTGACCTTGGTGCTATTTTTCACATTTTCTGGAAGATATGGATCTTCTTATTAAATGATTTGATTTTTGGCCTAATTTTGCATTCTCTTATTTTTTTTAATTGAAGATGTCAATCTCCCCGTTCCAATTGATATTTTTACGGATTTTTCTAAACTCGGTGCGATTTTCAACATTTTATGGAATATATGTATCTTTTTATTAAATGAGATGATTTTTATAGCCTATATGTTTCTACTCTTTTTTCTGGTGAAGGAGGCAATCTACCGGTTTCAACGGAATTTTTTGCAGACGTTTCATAGCTTGGGACAATTTTTCTTCATTTTGTGTAAGATATGTTTTATGAAATAATATGATTTTTTGGCCTAATTGTGTCTTATCTTTTTTTCAATTAAAGATGGTGATTCCCGGTTCCAATGGACATTTTTGCAGATTATTCCGACCTTGGGGCTATTTTCTAAATTTTCTGGAAGATTTGCATCTTTTTATTAAATGATATAATTTGTGGCGTAATTATACCTTCTCTTATTCTTTTAGTTGAAGATGGCGATTTGCTGGTTCCAACGAATATTTTTGCGGATTTTTTACAACTCAGTATATTCTCGACATTTAATGTAAGATATGGATCTTTTATTAAATGATATTTTTTATATTCAATGTTTGTTTTATCTTATTTTATTCAGTTGAATATGGGCAATCTACCGGTTACAACAGATATTTTTTGATGATTTTTCCTATCCTAGGGCTATTTTCTACATTTTCTGGAAGATATGGATCATTTTATTGAATGATGTGATTTTTTGGCCTAATTTTGTCTTCTCTTATTTTTAAGTTTAGGCATTCTTTCGGTTCCAACGGATATTTTTGCGGATTTTTTACATAGAAGCTATTTTATATATTTTCTGGAAGATGTGGATCTGTTTAATAAATAATATGATTTTTGGCCTAATTTTTGTTTCTCATATTTTTTTAAGATGAAGATGGCGATCTCCGGGTTCTAACTGACATTTTTGCAGATTTTCTAATTTCTTTGAAATTTTTCTAAATGTTATGGAAGATATAGATCGTTTTATTAAATGATTTTATTTTTGGCCTAATTTTGTCTTCTCTTTTTTTAGGTGAAGATGGCGTTCTCTCGGTTCCAACAAATATTTTTGTGGATTTTTTGAACTAGAGGCTATTTTCTACATTATCTGGGGGATCTTTTATTATATAATTTAATTTTACGCCTAATTTTGTCTTCTCTTATTTTTTTCGATTAAGATGGCGATCTCTTGGTTCCAACAGACATTTTTGCAGTTTTTTCTCAGCTCCTGCCTATTTTCTAAATTTTCTGTAAGATATGTATCTTTAAATTAAATGATATGATTTTTTTTGCCCAACTTCGTCTTCTCTTATTTTTCAATTGAAGATAGCGATTTCTTTGTTCCAAACGAATTTTCGCGGATTTTTCTGAGCTCGGAACTATTTTCTGCATTTTCTGGAAGATATGGATCATTTTATTATTCTGGAAAGTCCAGCTCCTCTGGAAGGGACACCAATATGTAATTATCCTTCCAGTGCTTCAAAGATGTCGGTAGTCCTAACACCAGACCTTTTCCCCTCCGGGAGGTGATGTACAGCTAGGCACCCGACTTATGGTGGCTCAGATGGTAGAACTGGGCAAAAGCCCAAGGGTTGGCTGGATTCCCTTGAGCAAGCACATCACGGTGAACCCCACCAGGCACTCGATGGCATTTGGGAAAACTGGCACAGGGCAAGCCCATGGGCCTTCAAGAATACTACCATGAAGGGGTGGAGCGGGAACTGCATCTCGAACTTGAAAATCTGCATGTACACCTCGACCTCACGATCGCCGGGGAAATAGACCCTCTCGTTCTCTTTGGGGGCCCTAGCACGGTAAGGGGGAGGAGGTACTTGAAGCAGAGCGGCCCTATAGTGGTGGCGCATGTCTCTAACGGCCTCCCCATCACATCCTGAGGCATGCCAGAAGAATTGCCCCAAGCTAGCTGAATCTAGGCCCCCACATCAGGAGGCTGGACAAGCACAACCGTGGGTACCAGACGCCCCTCTATGGAGGCAGCAGAAGAAGACGATGAAGGACACATGCTGGAGCACTGACAAGAGTAAAGATCATGCACGAAAGCAAGGAAGGGAGGGTGGCACTAAAAGGGCACAGAGCCTTCGCCCAAGATGCAACTGCCCCATTTATACCACTTCCCCCAAATCCTCTGGCTCCATCGCCAGCCGTTCACTCGCGCACACGTTTCAGAATCTTGTAAAGTACGGCCCTCCAAATCCCGCACACAAAGGGAGATCGGATTATTAGCATCCAGCACCATGATGCCCTTCATTTAATATATCACCTCAACTGACGCACCCGTCCAATCCACACAAATCACAACCCTCGGACCGAACCGCCAGAATCCAAACGGCCCGAGCGATGGGGGCAATTGATGCAACCTCCTGAACAGGACAGGGGAGAATAAGCTAAATCCATGGGCCGATGAAAGACTGGACCCCGTACCAGAGGCCCCGCGAGCACTTCTGATGACACCGGCCCAAAGTCGACGTTAGGGGGGGACCGCTGACCTTTGGCAATTAAGAAAACTGTCCATCGGATTTTGCCCACTTTAATCGCCATTACGTTTGCCTTCATTTCCCATCAAGGGGCCATGAAAGATGCACATGCCTGAAGCAAAAATGATGGAAGAATAGGGAGACATGGGCAGGTCAATCCCTACAAAAGACCCGAAGATTGAAAGATGAAATGATCGAATTATGAATACTCTACACTCATGTATTCCTCCTCAAATGACCTTGCTTTCCACCTCACAATTCTCCTCCTGAGGATTTGTGTATCGGTCTCGCCACGAACCGTACTTGATCCCCCCGGGCATCCTTCAGATCATAGCTGACTTAGGCATTGGAGGGGACTTGGTCAGAACCAAGGTCCGATCCCTCCGATGAGCTTTCTCGTCCAAACAGGTCAAGGAGACTTTACCCCACCGAAGCTACCCTTCGACGCTTCATCCATCGGAGCCGAGCCATCCTGACCCCGAGCTCGTTCACCTCCCCACTCGAGGAGGCCGTCGTTCTCCCCAAGCTACCCTTTGGGATACCGACGCACAGATCCACGCATTCTCGACCAAGCGAACGTGTCACAACCTGATCTCGGAGGACGCACATGTCTTGCACAACCACGTCAGACTCTGATGCTCGAGACTACCAAACTATGGTGAGAAAATACCCAAAAACAGGTAGGGTTGGCAAAGTAAAATTCCTTATGGATTAGCTTATTAAAGAGTGGATTAGAGGTTTTAGCATGGAATTACTTATAATAGAACGAGCACGTGGGTTACTTACTAACATGGGATTAGGGGTTTGTCAGCACGGACTGAGCACACTTATTCATTGGCATATTCTATCACCTTCCGATAGCTCTTTATCATATTGAACTTCCGGACTCGCACCTAGATTAGCTTAATAGAACCGGTTGGAGGGTTAAAGGAAGGGAATTACTTACTCTATATAGAGTGGACTTCCTTACTCTAGAAATATCTATCAAAAGGAGATGAAAAAGTAAAAGCACATATAGCCCTGGGTAAGCTGGTTTGCTTACTCCAACAAAGGTTGGCCGACTCAGGGGATCATTCATACTCTTACTCCGACGGACATTTTTTGCGTATTTTTTGAGCTTGGTGCTGTTTTCTACATTTTATGGAAGATATGGAACTTTTTATTAATTGATATGATTTTTATAGTTTACGTTTGTCTTCACTTATTTTTTCAGTTAAAGATGGTGATCTTCCGGTTTCAACAGACATTTTTGCAGATTTTTTAGCTTGAGACTATTTTTTTAGTTTTCTTGAAGATAAGTATCGTTTTATGCAACGAAATGATTTTTTGGCCTAATTTTTTCTTCTCTTTTTTTTACTTTGAAGATGGTGATCTCCCGGTTCCATTAGACATTTGTACGGATTTATTTTGAGCTAGGACTATTTTCTATATTTTTATAATATGAATATTTATATTAAATGATATGATTTTTATAACCTAATTTTGTCATCTCTTATTTTCAGTTGAAGATGGCGATCTCCAGGTTCCAAGGGATATTTTTGCAGATTTTTCCGAGCTCAGAGCTATTTTTATACATTTTCGAGATGTTATGGATCTTTTTATTAAATGATATGATTTTTTGTCCTAATTTTGTCTTCTCTTATTTTTCATATTAAGTTGGCGATCTCCTGGTTCCATCGGACATTTTTGCGGTTTTTTCTTAGCTCCTGGCTATTTATAAATTTTATATAAGATATATATCTTTAAATTAAAAGATATGATTTTTCTAGCCTAATTGTCTTCTCTTAATTTTTCAGTTGAAGATGATGATCTCCCAGTTCAAACAGACATTTTTGCAGATTTTACTTAGCTCGGAGCTATTTTTTGTACTTTTTAGAAGATATACATCTTTTTGTTAAATGATATGATTTTTTGCCTAATTTTTTCTTCTCTTATTTTTCAATTGAAGATAGCAATCTGTCTGTTCCAATGGACATTTTCGCGGATTTTTCTGAGCTCGGGGCTATTTCCTGCATTTTCTGGAAGATATGGATCATTTCATTAAATGATATCATTTTGGCCTAATTTTATTTTTTCTTATTGTTTGCTTGAAGATGTCGATCTCCTTGTTCCAATGTGTATTTTTGGGGATTTTTCTGTGCTCTGGGCTATTTCTATATTTTATTGAAGATATGAATCTTTTTATTAAATGATGTTATTTTAGCCTACTTTTGTCTGCTCTTATTTTTCAGTTGAAGATGGAAATCTCCCGTTTCCAACCGACATTTTTGCATATTTTTCTGAGCTCGAAACAATTTTTCTACATTTTCGTGAAGTTTGGATCTTTTTATTAAATGATATGATTTTTTTGGCCTAAAATTTTCTTCTCCTATTTTTAGTTGAGGGTGGCGATCTCCCGGTTCCTACAGATATTTTTTCAAATTATCCTAACCTCAGAGCTACTTTTTAAATTTTCTTTAAAATATGATATTTTTATTAAATGATATAATTTTTGGCCTAATTTTTGGGCTCACCACATCTTGCTCGTGCGTGTGATGTCACTTAATGGTTCTCAAGACGTAATATAAAAAATTACTATTTAAACCCATTAAATTCTTTTGAGTTTTACAAATGTGGAAAGAAGCCTCATGCCATCGTGTACCAGACAAAATTTCGATTCAATAAACATATAAACTGCAACATACGCTTAAACATACATATGCATATGCAGATCCTTAATACCTCAGACATATACAAATTTTCAAGGAGAAAATAAGGACATCTTTTTATTAATTGATATGATTTGTATAGCCTAAATTTGTCTTCTTTTATTTTCCAGTTGAAATAGCGATCTTTTTATTAAATGAAATGATTTTTTTGGCTAATTTTGTCTTCTCTTATATTCCAGTTGAAGATGTCGATCTCACAGTCATTTTTGTGGATTTTTCTGAGTGCCTGGCTTTCCACTTTTTTGGAAAATATGTATCATTTTATTAAAGGATATGATATTTTGGCCTAATTTTGCCTTCTCTTATATTTCGGTTGAAGACGGCGATCTCACCATTCCAACAGACATTTTTGCGGATTTTTCTGAGCTATGGGCTATTTTCCACTTTTTGGAAGATATGTATTATTTTATTAAATGATATGATATTTTGGCCTAATTTTGTCTTCTCATATATTTTGGTTGAAGATGGCGATCTCTTAGTTCCAACGGATATTTTTGCGAATTTTCTGAGCTCAGAGCTATTTTGTACACTT
>JAULAV010009013.1:0-35452 GCA_030789695.1 Scilla litardierei
GATCTCCCAGTTCCAACAAACATTTTTGCGGATTATTCTGACCTTGGGGCTATTTTCTAAATTTTCTAGAAGATATGGATCTTTTTATTAAATGATTTGATATTTGGCCTAATTTTGTTATCTCTTAATTTTCAGTTGATGATGGTGATCTCCCGATTCCAACTGATATTTTTTCCAATTTTTCTTAGATAGGTACTATTTTCTACATTTTATGGAAGATATGTATCTTTTTATTAAATATGCTGTTTTTAATAGCCTACATTTTTCTTCTCTTATTTTTCAAGTGAAGATGTCGATTTACCGGTTCCAACGTACATTTTTGCGGACCTTTCATTGCGTGTGACTATTTTTCTACATTTTCTATAAGATATATATTTTTTATTAAATGGTATGATTTTTTGGCCTAATTTTGTTTACTCGTTTTTTCAGTTGAAGATGACGATCTCCCGGTTCCAATGGACATTTTTACGCATTTTTCAGAGGCTCCAGACTATTTTCGATATTTTATGAAAGATATGAATTTTTTTATTAAAGGATATAATTTTTAGCCTAATTTTTTCTTCTCTGTTTTAGTTGAAAATGGCGATTTCAAGGTTCCAACGGATGGCTTTGCGGTTTTTTTTGAGTTTCGAGCTATTTTCTACATTTTATGGAACATATGGCTCTTTTTATTAAATGATATGATTTTTATAGCTAAATTTGTCTTGTCTAATTTTTCAGTTGAAAATTGCAATATCCCGGACATTTTTGCTGATTTTTTTGAGGTGGGGGCTATTTTCTTTATTTTATGAAAGATATGTATCTTTTTATTAAATGATATGATATATATAGCCTAATTTTTTCTTCTCTTATTTTTAAGTTGAAGATGGCGTTCTCATGTTTCCAAAGAATATTTTTGCGGATTTTTCGAGCTCGGGACAATTTTATACAATAAATTGAGGATAATGATCTTTTAGCAAATGATGATTTTTATAGTCTAAGTTTGTTTTCTCTTATTTTTTTTAGTTGAAGATGGCGATCTCCTGGTTCCAATGGACATTTTTGCGGATTTTTCTGACCTCGAACCTATTTTCTACATTTTCTAGAAGATGTGGATCTTTTTATTAAATAATATCATTTTGGGCCTAATTTTTCCTTCTCTTATTTTTTCGTTGAATATGGCAATCTCCCGATTTCAATGGATCTTTTTACGAACTTTTCTTTGCTCCAGGCAATTTTCAACATTTTCTATAAGACATGGATCTTTATATTACATGATGTAATTTCTATAGCCTAATTTTGTCTTCTATTATTTTTCAAATGAAGATGCCGATCTTTCATTTTCAATGGAAATTTTTGGTCATTTTTCTGAGAACAAGGCTATTTTATATGTTTTCTAAAAGATATGGATCATTTTATTAAATGGTATGATTTTTTGGCCTTATCTTGTCTTCTCTTATTTTTCTGTTTAAGAATGTGATCTCCCGGTTCCAATGGATATTTTTGCGGAATTTTCTTAGCTCGGGGACTATTTTTCTACAGTTTATTGAAAAAATGTATCTTTTTTAAATGATATGATTTTTATCGTCTATTTTTGTCTTCTCTTATTTTTTTAATTGAAAATGTTGATGTCCTGTTCCAACAGAAATTTTTGCAGATTTTTCTGAACTCTGGGCTATTTACTAAGTTTTCTGTAAGATATTAATCTTTATATTGAATAATATGATTTTATGGCCTAATTTTGTAATCTCCTATTTTTTCGTTGAAGATGGCAAACTCCCCGTTCCAACAGATATTTTTGCAACCCTTTCTGAGCTAGGGTTATTTTCTACATTTTCTGTATTTATATTAAATGATATGATTTTTATAGCCTAATTTTGTCTTCTCTTATTTTTCAGTTGACGATGGTTACGTCCCGATTCCAACGGACATTTTTACGTATTTTTCTAAGCTCGGATCTAAGTTTCTAATTTTTTGGAAGATACGGATCTTTTTATTAAATGATAAGATTTTTTGGCCCAATTTTGCAGTCTTATATTTTTCTGTTATAGATGGCTATCTTCCGATTTCAATGAACATTTTTGATTATTTTTCTTAAGCTTGGGCTAATTTACTACATTTTCTGGAAGATATAAACCTTTTTATTAAATGATATGATTTTTGTCCTAATTTTCTGTTCTAGTTTTTCGTTGAAGATGGCGATCTCCCGGTTCCAACGGACCTTTTTGCAAATTTTTCTGAGCTTCAGAGCAATTTTCGACATTTTCTATAAGATATGGATCTTTAAATTAAATGATATAATTTTTATAGCCTAATTTTGTCTTCTCTTATATTTCATTTGAGGATAGCGATCTCTCGATTCCAATCAAAATTTTAGCAGATTTTTCTGAGATCCGGGCTATTTTTCTACACTTTTTAAAAGATAGAGATCATTTTATTAAATGATATGATTATTGGCCTAATTTTGTCTTCTCTTATTTTTCTGTTAAAGATGGTGATCTCCCAGTTCCAACAGACATTCTTGTGGATGTTTCTTCGTTTCGTGTCTATTTTCAACATTTTACTGAAGATTTGGATCTTTTTATTAAATGATATGATTTTTGTGGCATAATCTTGTCTTCTCATATTTTTCAGTTGAAAATGGTGATCTTCCGGTTTCAACGGACATTTTTTGCAGTTTTTTGAGCTCGGAGCTATTTTCTACATTTTATGTAAGAAAAGGATTTTTTTTCATTAAATGATATGATTTTTATAGCATAAGTTTTTCTCTCTTATTTTTTAGTTGAAGATCGCAATCTCCTGGTTCCAACAGACATTTTTGCGAATTTTTTAGCTCGGGACTATTTTTTACATTTTCTGGAAGATATGGATCTTTTGATTAAAAAGTTTTATTTTTATCCTAATTTTGAATTCCCTTATTTTTAAGTTCCAGATTACATTCTCCCGGTTTCATATCATTTAATCTAACGGACCCTTTTAATGATTTACTTGAACTCCGGGACATTTTCTAAAATTTCTGTTTGATATGAATCCTTTATATTTAATGATATGGTTTTTATAGGCCTAATTTTGCCTTCTTTTATTTTTAAGTTGACGATGGAGACCTCCCAGTTCCAACAAACATTTTTGTAGATTTTTCTGAGGCTCATGGTTATTCTCGACATTTTCTGACAGACGGATCTTTTTGTTAAATGATTTGATTTTTGGCCTGATTTTGTCTTCTTTTATTTTTCAGTTGAAGATGACGATCTCCCGATTAACGTACATTTTTACGGATTTTTCTCAGCTCCATGCTAATTTCCATTTTTTGGAAGATATGGATCGTTTTATTAAATGATATGATTTTTAGTCCTAATTTTGGCTTCTCTTATTTTCATATTACAGATGGCGATCTACCGATTCCAACGGATATTTTTGCGTATTTTTCTGAGCTTTGGGCTACTTTTCGACATTTTCTGGAAAATATGTATCTTTATTTTAAATGATATGATTTTAATACCAAATTTTGTCTTCTCTTATTTTTCGTTGAAAATGGTGATCTCCCAGTTCCAACGGACATTTTTGCAGATTTTTTTGTGTTCAGAGCTATTTTCTTCATTTTATTGAAGATATGTATGTTTATATTAAATGAAATGGTTTTTATGGCCTGATTTTATCTTCTCTTATTTCAAAGTTTAATATATCGATCTTTCGATTCGAACGGAAATTTTTATTGATTTTCTGAGCGCGTGGCTATTTTCTAGATTTTATTAAAGATATGGATCATTTATTAAATATATGATTTTTATGGCCTAATTTTGTTTTCTCTTATTTTTAGTTGAAAATGGCCATCTACCGATTCCAACAGACATTTTTTGCGAATTTGTCTAAGCGTGGAACTCATTAAAACATTTTCTGGAATATATGTATATTTTTATTAAAAGATAAGATTTTCTGGCCTAATTTTGTCATCTTCTATTTTTAGGTTGAAGATGGCGATTTACCGGTTCCAACAGACATATTTTGCGTATTTTTCAGTTAAAGATATAATATTTATACTAAATGATATGGTTTTTATAGCCTAAGTTGTCTTCTCTTATTTTCAATTGAAGATGTCGATCTCTCGGTTCTAACGGACATTTTTGCGGATTTTTCTCAGCTCGGAGCCATTCTATATTTTATTGAAGATATGGATCTTTTAATTAAATGATATAATTTTTATAGACTAAGTTTGTCCTCTTATTTTTTAGTTGAAGATGGCGATCTCCCATTTCCAATGGACATTTTAGCGGATTTTTCCGTTTCTACATTTTCTGTAAGATATGGATCTTTAGATTAAATGATATTGATATTTTTCAAGTCAAATTTTGTCTTCTCTTATTTTTCAATTGAAGATGACGATCTCCTAATGGACATTGTTGCGGATTTTTCTGAGCTCATGGTTATTTTTTACATTTTATTGAAGATATGGATCTTTTAATTAAATGATATAATTTTTGTAGGCCTAATTTTGTCTTCTCTTCTTTTTTCAATTTAACATAGCGATCTCCCGGTTTGAATGGAAATTTTCGCGGATTTTTCTGAGCTTGGAACTATTTTTCTATATTTTTCGTGAAGTTATAGATATTTTAATTAAATGATATGAATTTTTAAACTAATTTTTTCTTCTCTTATTTTTTATTTGAAGATGGCGAACTCCCCGGTTCCAACAGACATTTTTGCAGATTTTTCTGAGCTTCGGAATATTTCCTACAGTTTATTGAAGATGTTGTCCATTTTATTAAATGATATGATTCTTATAGACTAATTTTGTCTTCTCTTATTTTTCGGTTGAAGATGGTGATATCCCGTTTCCAACGGAATTTTTTGCGGATTTTTCTGATCTCAGGGCTATTTTCTAAATTTTATGGAAGAGAAGTATTGTTATTTTAAATGAAATGATTGTTATATCCTACATTTGTCTTCTCTTGTTTTTCAGTTCAATATGGCGATTTTCTGGTTCCAACATACATTTTTGCTGATTTTTCTGATGTCGGGGCCATTTTCTACATTTTATTGAAGATATAAACCGTTTTATTAAATGATATTATTTTTAAAGCCTAATTGTTTTAAAGCCTAATTTTGTCTTCTATTTTTTCGTTAAAGATGGTGATCTCCTAGTTCCAATAGACATTTTTACGAATTTTTCGAGCTCCGGGCTATTTTCCAAATTTTTGGAAGATATGTATCATTTTATTAAATGATAAGATATTTTGGCCTAGTTTTGTCTTCTTTTATTTTTAAGTTGAAGATGGCAATCTCCTGGTTCTACTTGACATTTTTGCAGATTTTTCTTAGCTCGGTGTTATTTTCTACACTTTCTGGAAGATAAGAATCATTATTTTAAATAATATGATTTTTATATCCTAATTTTTTCTTCTCTGATTTTCCAGTTGAAGATGGCGAGCTCCCAGTTCCAATGGACATTTTGCAGATTTTTCTGACCTCCAGGCTATTTTCTACCTTTGATTAAAGATATGTATCTCTTTATTAAATGACAAGATTTTTATAACCTAATTTTGTCTTCTCAAATTTTTCATTTGAAGATGGCGATCTCCATGTTCCAACGGACATTTTTGCGGATTTTTCGCTTTGGGCCTTTTCCTACATTTTCTGGAAGATATGAATCTTTTTATTAAATGAAATGATTTTTTGTGCTAATTTTGTCTTCTCTTTTTTCAGTTGAATATTACGATATCCAGGTTCCAACGGATGTTTGTGTGGACTTTTCTTAGCTCAGTGCTATTTTCTACATTTTATGGCAGATATGTATCTTTTTATTAAATGATATGATTTTTGGCCTAATTTTGTCTTCTTTTATTTTTCAGTTGAAGATGGTGATCTTTCGGTTCCAACAGACATTTTTCAGATTTTTCTGAGCTCCGAGCTATTTTCTACATATTCTGTATGATAAGATTCTTTATTTTAAATGATATGCTTTTTATAACCTAATTTATTCAGTTGAAGATGGTGATCCCAGGCTCTAACGGTCATTTTTACCGATTTTTCTGAGCTTGGGGCTATTTTTCTTCGTTTTCTGGAAGTTATGGATCTTTTTATTAACTGATATGATTTTTTGACCTAATTTTTTCTTTTGTTATTTTTTAGATGAAGATGGCGATCTCCCGGATACTACAAACATTTTTGCAGATTTTTCTGAGCTCAGCGCTATTTTCTACATTTTCGGAAAGTTACGTATCTTTTTATTAAATGATAGGATTTATATAGCCTAATTTTTTCTTCTCTTAATTTTAAGTTGAAGGTGGCGATCTCCCAGTTCCAATGGACATTTTTGCATATTTTTTGACCTCGGTGTTATTTTTTACATTTCATAAAAGATATAAAAAATTTATTAAATAAAATGTTATTTCTATAGCCTAATTTTGTCATCTTTTATTTTTTTCCGGTCGAAGATGGCAATCTCCCGGTTCCAACGGACATTTTTACAGATTTTCCTTATCTTGAAACTATTTTTCTACATTTTTGGAAGATATGTATCTTTTTATGAAATGATATGATTTTTTGGACTAATTTTGTCTTCTCTTTTTTTAATTTGAAGATCACGATCTCTCAGTTCCAATGTACATTTTTGCGGATTTATTTTGAGCTACGGGCTATTTTCTATATTTTTTTTGTATAATATGAATCTTTATATTCAATGATATGCTTTTTATAACCTAATTTAGCCATCTCTTATTTTTCAGTTGAAGATGGCGATCTCCCGGTTCCAAGGGAAATTTCTGCGGATTTTTCTGAGCTTGGAGCTATTTTCTACATTTTCGAGAAGTTACGCATCTTTTTATTAAATAATACGATTTTTAGCCGAATTTTATCTTCTTTTATTTTTTAAGTTGAAGATAGCGATCTTCCATTTGTAAGGACATTTTGCGTATTATTCTGACCTCGAGACTATTTTCTACATTTTCTTGAAGATTTTTATTAAATGATATGATTTTTTGGCCTAATTTTGTCTTCTCTTATTTTCATATTGCAGATGGCGATCTCCCAGTTCCACTGGATATTATTGCCTATTTTTCCGAGCTATGTGCTATTTTCGACATTTTCTGGAAAATATGGATCTTTATTTTAAATGATATAATTTTTAGGCCAAATATCGTCTTCTCTTATTTTTCAGTTGAAAATGGCGATCATCCTGGTGCCAATGGACATTTTTACGGATTTTTATGTGTTCCGAGCTATTTTCTACATTTTATTGAAGATATGGATCTTTATATTTAAGATGAAGATGGCGATCTTCCCATTCCAATGGACATTTTGCAGATTTTTCTGAGCTCCAGAAATTTTCCACACTTCCTATAAGATATGAATTTTTATATAAAATGATTTGATTTTTATACCCAAATTTTGTCTTCTCTTATTTTCCAGTCGAAGGTGGCGATCTCTCTGTTCCAACGGACATTTTTGCGGATTTTACTTAGCTCGGAGCTATTTTCTGTATTTTCGAAAGAAATTAATCTTTTATTAAATGATATGATTTTTGGCATAATTTTGTCTTCTCTCATTTTCAGTTAAAGATGGCGATTCCCTGTTTCAATGGACATTTTTACGGATTTTTTAGAGCCCGGGTCTATTTTCTGCATTTTCTGGAAGATGTGGATCTTTTTATTAAATGATATCATTTTGGCCTAATTTTGCTTCTCTTATTTTTCAGTTGAGGATGGCGATCTCCCTCTTCTAATGGACATTTTTGCGGATTTTTCTGTGCTTGAAGCTATTTTCTACATTTTATTGAAGTTATGGATTTTTTCCACTGATTTTGTTTTGCCTTATTTTTAAATTAAAATGGAAATCTCTAGGTTCTAACAGACATTTGCGTGGATTTTTTCTAAGCTTGGTATTTTTTTCGACATTTTCTGGAAGTTGTGCTTCTTTTTATTAAATGATATGATTTTTTGTTCTAATTTTGTGTTTTCTTATTTTTTTCAGTCAAAAATGGTGATCTCCGATTACAACGGACATTTTTGCAGTTTTTTCTGAGTCCCCAATAATTTTCTATATTTTATGTGAGATATAAAACATTATATTAATTGATATGATTTTAATAGCCTAATGTGTGTCTTCTCCTATTTTTCAGTTGAAAATGACGATCTCCAAGTCCAACAGATATTTTTGCAGATTTTTCAGAGCTCGGCGCTTTTTTATACATTTTCGGGAAGTTATGGATCTTTTTACTAAATGAAATGAATTGTTGGCCTAATTTTGTCATCTCTTATTTTTCGTTGAAGATGGCGATCTCCCGGTGCTAAATGACATTTTAAGAGATTTTTTTGAGCACCGGGCTACTTTCTAATTTTTCTGTAAGATATGAATATTTATATTAAATGATACGATTTTTAGCCTAATTTTATCTTCTCTTTTTTAAAATTGAATATGTCGATCTCCTGGTTCCAATGGACATTTTTTTGGATTTTTCTTAGCTCGGAACTATTTTCAAAAGTTCATTGAAAATATGGATCGTTTTATTAAATAATATGATTTTTATAGACTAAGTTTGACTTCTGTTATTTTTCAATTGAAGACGACGATCTCCCAGTTCCAATGGACATTTTTACAGATTTTTCTGACCTCGAGGCAATTTTCTAAATTTTCTGGAAGGTATGGATATTTTAATTAAATAATATGATTTTTGGCCTAATTTTATCTTCTCTTATTTTTCAGTTGAAGATGGCGATCTCCTGGTTCAAACAGATATTTTTGCTGATTTTTCTAAGCTCCGAGTTATTTTGTATATCTATTATACATTTCACGACTTTGTCCTATGTGGCGGCAAAAGTATGACTAGGACAAAATCTTCGTCCTAGGTGGCGGTAAAAGTATGACTAAGACAAATTTGATAACTGTGCTTTTCCACATAAATAAAACCAAAAACCCCAAAAGCTTTTCAATTTTAATTTTTTAAATCTCACATTACTTGGTGTAACCGAATTTTTGTGCACTACTCAATTTTTTTAAATGAACCATGCCCGTAGGACACGGGTTATGACTAGTTTTATATATAGTATGAACCTTTGTCTTAAATGATATGATTTTTATAACCTAATTTTGTCTTCTCTTATTTTTTTAAGATGAAGAAGGCGATCTCCTGATTCAAACGGACAATTTTATGGATTTTTCCGAGATCGATGCTATTTTTCTACATTTTAATGAAGTTATGGATCTTTTTATTAAATGGTATGATTTTTGGCCTAATTTTTTCTTCTCTTATTTAAAGTTGAAGATGGCGGTCCCTCGATTCTGACGAACATTTTTGTGGATTATTCTGACCTCGGGGCTATTTTCTAAATCTTTCTGGAAGATATGTATCTTTTTATTAAATTATTAGAATTTTGGCTTATGTTTGTTTTCTCTTATGTTTTAATTGAAGATGGCGATCTCCCGAATCGAATGGACATTTTTGCAAATTTTTCTAAGCTCTGTGCTATTTTCTATATTTTATGGAAGATATGTATCTTTATATTAAATGATATGATTATTATACTCTACGTTTGTCTTCTCTAATTTTTTTAGTTGAAGATGTCGATCAACCGGTTCAAACGAACTTCTTTGCTGCTTTATCTTAGCTTGGGGCCATTTTTCTACATTTTCAGGAAGATATGGACCTTTTTATTAAATGTTATGATTTTTAGCCTAATTTTGTCTTCTCTTTTTTAATAAAAGATGGCGATCTCCCGGTTCCAACAGACATTTGAGCGGATTTTTCTTAGCTCCGGGCTGTTTTCTATATTTTTTTGTAAGATATGAATCTTTTTATTAAACGATACGATTTTTATAGCCTAATTTTATCTTCTCGTTTTTAGTTGAAGCTGGCCATCTTTCGGTTCAAATGGAAATTATTGCAAATTTTTCTGAGCTCGTGGCTATTTTTCTACATTTTATGGAAGAAATGAATCATTTTATTAAATGCTATGATTTTGGACCTAATTTTACAATCTTTTATTTTTAGCTGATGATGGCGATCTCTAAGTTCCAACGGAAATTTTTTGCAGATTTTTTGACCTCGAGGCTAGTTTCTACATTTTCTAGAAGATATGGACCTTTTTATTAAATCATTTGATTTTTAGGGCCTAATTTTGTCTTCTCTAATATTTTTAGATGAAGATGGCGATCTCCCGGTTCCAACGAATATTTTTTCGGATTTTTCTGAGCTCCAGGCTATTTTCTACATTTTCTGCATGATATAAATCTTCATATTAAATGATATGATTTTTATAGCATAATTTTGTCTTCTCTTATTTTTCAGTTGAAGATGGCAATCTCCCTATTCTAAAGGACATTTTTACGGATTTTTCTGAACTCGGTTCGTTTTTTAATATTTTCTAGAAGATATGGATCTTTTTATTAAATGATATCAATTTTGGCATAATTTTTTCTTCTCTTATTTTTCAGTTAAAGATGTCGATCTCCCAGTTCCAACAGAAGTTTTGCGGATTTTTCTGTGCTCTGTGATATTTTCTATATTTTATTAAAGATAAGGATTTTTATTAAATGATGTGATTATTTTTGCCTAATTTCGTTTTCTTTTATTTTTCAGTTGAAAATGTCGATCTCCCGATTCCAACGGAAATTTGTGCACATTTTGCTGAGCTAGGTATTATTTTTTGTCATTTTCTAGAATTTATGGTTCTTTTTATTAAATGATATGATTTATTGGCCTAATTTTTTCTTCTCTTATTTTTTTCAGAGAAAAATGACGATCTCCAGGTTCCAACGAATATTTTTGCGGATTTTTCTGAGCTATCTGCAATTTTCTACATTTTCTGTAAGATATGAATATTTATATAAATTGATATGATTTTAATAGCCTAATTTTTGTCTTCTATTATTTTTCAGTTGAAAATGGCAATCTCGCACATCCAACGGACATTTTTGTTGATTTTTTTTGAGCTCGGGGCTATTTTTATACAATTTCGGGAAGTTATGGATCTTTTTATTAAATGATAGGATTTTATTGGCCTAATTTGGTCGTCTTTTATTTTTAGTTGAAGACGGTGATCTTCCGGTTCTAATAGATATTTTAAGGGATTTTTCTGAGCTCCGGGCAATTTTCTAAATTTTCTGTGAGACATGAATCTTTTATTAAATGATATTATTTTTAGCCTAATTTTGTTTTCTTTTATTTTTCAGTTGAAGATGACGATCCCCCCAGTTCCAATGGACATTTTTACAGATTTTTCTCAGCTAAGAACTATTTTCAAAAGTTCATTGAAGATATGGATCTTTTATTAAATAATATGATCTTTTAGCCTAAGTTTGTCTTCTCTTATTTTTTCCGTTAAGAAGGCGGTCTCATGGTTCTAACAGACATTTTTACACATTTTTCTGACCTCTGGGATATTTTCTAAACTTTCTAAAAGATATAGATTTTTTAATTAAATAATATGATTTTTGGCCTAATTTTTTCTTCTCTTATTTTTCAGTTGAAGATGGCGATCTCCCGGTTCCAACAGACATGTTTACGGATTTTTCTGAGCATTGTGCTATTTTTTACATTTTCTATATGATATAATTTTTATATTAAATGATATGATTTTAATAACCTAATTTGTCTTCTCTTCTTTTTAAGTTGAAGATGGAGATGTTTCGATTCCAATGGACATTTTTGCAGATTTTTCTGAGATCAGTGCTAATTTCTACATTTTCAGGAAGTGGTGGATTTTTAAGTAAAGGATATGATTTTTCGCCTAATTTTGTCTTCTCTTATTTTTTTAAGTTGAAGATGGCTATCTCTCGGTTCTAATTGACATTTTTTGCAGAATATTCTGCCCTCGGAGCTATTTTCTAAATTTTTTGGAAGATATGCATCTTTTTACTAAATTATATGATTTTTGGAATAAGTTTTTCTTCTCTTACTTTTCAATTGAAGATGGCGATCTCCCGGTTCCAATGGAAATTTTTACCGATTTGTTTGAGCTCGGTACTATTTTCTATATTTCTTTTGGAAGATATGGATCTTATATTAAATGATATGATTTTTATAGCCTAATTTTCTATTCTCTTATTTTTCAGTTGAAATTGGCGATCTCCTGGTTCCAACACACCTTTTTGGGGATTATTCTGAGCTCAGGGCTTTTTTCTACATTTTCAAAAAGTTATGTATCTTTTTATTAAATAATATGATTTTAGGCCTAATTTTGTCTTCTTTAATTTTCAGTATAAGATGGCGATCTACCGATTCTAATGAAAATTTTGCGGATTTATTTGACATCGCGGATATTTTCTAAATTTTTTGAAAGATATTGATCTTCTTATTAAATGATATGATTTTTAGCTTAATTTTGCCTTCTCTTATTTTTTCAGTTGAAGATTGCGATCTACCGGTTATGACAGACATTTTTGCTGATTTTTCTGAGCTCGGTGCTATTTTCTACATCTTATGGAAGATATGTTTTTATTAAATGATATGATTTTTATACCCTACGTTTGTCTTCTCTTATTTTTTTTCAGTTAAAGATGGCAACATACCGGTTCCAACGGACATTTTTGCTTATTTTTCTTAGCTTTGGGCAATTTTTCTTTATATTCTGGAAGATATAGACCTTTTTATTAAATGTTATGATTTTTTGGCAGAATTTTGTCTTCTATTTTTAGTTGAAGATGGCGATCTCCCGGTTCCAACGGACATTTGAGAGGATTTTTTGAGCTCCGGGCTATTTTCTACATTTTCTGTAAGATATGGACCTTTTTATTAAAAGAAATGATTTTTATAGCCTAATTTTATCTTCCCTTTTTAGTTGAAGATCGCCATCTCCCGGTTCAAACAGAAATTTTTGCGGATTTTTCTGAGCTCGGAGATATTTTTCTACATTTTATGGAATAAATGGATCATTTAAATAAATTATATGATATTTGGCCTAATTTTATATTCTCTTAAATTTTTAGCTGAAGATGGCGATCTCTCAATTCTAACTGACATTTTTGCAGATTTTTTTACCTCAAGGCTTTTTTCTTCATTTTCAGGAAGATATGTATATTTTTATTAAATCATTTGATTTTTTGGCCTAATTTTGTCTTCTTTTATATTTTAGAAGATGGCGATCTCCCGGTTCCAATAGATGTTACTGGGGATTTTTCTGAACTGCCAGCTATTTTATACATTTTTGTAAGATATGAATCGTTATATTCAATGATATGAGTTTTATATCCAAATTTGGTATTCACTTATTTTTCAGTTGAAGATGGTAATCTCCCGGTTCAAACGGATATTTTTGACAATTTTACTTTGCAAATATCTATTTTCTGTATTTTCTTGAAGATGTGGATCTTTTTATAAAATGAATGATTTTTGGCAAGATTTTGCCTTCTCTTATTTTTCAGTTGAATATGGCAATCTATCTGTTCCAACGGACATTTTTGTGGATTTTACTTAGCTCGGAGCTATTTTCTGCATTTTCTAGAAGATATGGATCTTTTTATTAAATGATATCATTTTGTCCTAATTTTCTCTTTTCTTATTTTTTTTCAGTTGAAGATGGTGATCTCCCTGTCCAACAGACATTTTTGGAGATTTTTCTGAGCTCGGAGCTATTTTCTACATCTCCTTTTTATTAAATGATATGATTTTTTCGCCTTTTTTGTCCCCTCTTATTTTTCAGTTGAAAATGTTGATTTCATGATTCCAACGGACATTTGGGCGGATTCTTCTGAGCTCGACACTATTTTTCTGTATTTTTGGAAGTTATGGATCTTTTTATTAAATGATATGATTTTTTGGCCTAATTTTATCTTCTCTTATTTTTAAGTTGAAAATGTCGATCTACCGGTTGCAACGGACATTTGTGCGGATTTTTTTGAGCTCCATGTTATTTTCTTCATTTCTGTAAGAAATGAATCTTTAAATTAGTTGATATGATTTTTAGCCTAAGTTTTGTCTTTTCTAATTTTTTTCAGTTGAAAATGGTGATTTCCCAGGTCCAACGTACATTGTTGTGGATTTTCAGAGCTCTGGGATCCTTTTATTAAATTTTAAGTTTTTGGCCTAATTTTGTCGTTTCTTATTTTTTTCATTGAAGATGGCGATCTTCCGGTTCCAACGGACATTTCTAGGGATTTTTCTGAGCTTCAGGATATTTTATAAATTTTCTGTAAGGAATGAATCTTTATATTAAATGATATGATTTTTAAGCCTAATTTTGTATTCTCTTTTTTTCAGTTGAAGATGTCGATCTCCCAGTTCTAACAGATATTTTTTGCAGATTTTTTTCAGCTTCGAATTACTTTCAAAAGTTCATTGAAGATATAGATCTTTTTATTAAATGATATGATTTTAGTCTATGTTTGTATTCTCTTATTCTTTTCAGTTAATGATGGTGATTTCCCGGTTCTAACGAACATTTTCTCGGATGTTTCTGACCTCGGGGCTATCTTTCTAAATTTTCTGGAATATTTGGACCTTTTTATTAAATGATATGATTTTTGGCCGAAATTGTATTCTCTTATTTTTTTTCAGTTGAAGATGTCGATCTCCATGTTCCAACTGATATTTTTTGGATTTTTCTGAGTGCTGAGCTACTTTCTATATTTTCTGTATGATTTGAATCTTTATATTCATTGATATGATTTTTAGTACCTAATTTTGTCTTCTCTTATTTTTTTCAGTTGAAGATGTCGATCGTCCGATTGCAACGGACATTTTTGTAGATTTTTCTGAGATCGGTGCTATTGTCTACATTTTCGGGATGTGATGGATCTTCTTATTAAATGATATGAAATTTTGGTTTAATTTTGTTTTCTCTTATTTTTAAGTTGAAGATGTCGATCTCCCTTTTTTCTAACGGATATTTTTGCAGATTATTCTGACCTCAGGGCTATTTTCTAAATTTTCTAGAAGATATAAATCTTTTTATTAAAATATATGATTTTTGACCTTAGTTTGTCTTCTCTTATTTTTCAGTTCAAGATGGCGATCTCCCGGTTTTCAACGGACATTTTTACAGATTTTTTTGAGCTCGGTGTAATTTTCTACATTTTATGGAAGATATGGATCTTTTCATTAAATGATATGATTTTTATAGCCTACGTGTTTTCTTATTTTTGTAGTTGACAATGGCGATCTACGAGTTCAACGGATATTTTTGATGATTTTTCTGTTGTTGGGGCAATTTTTCTACATTTTCTGGAAGATATGGACCTTTTTATTAAATGTTATGATTATTTGGGCTAGATTTTTTTCTCTTTTTTTAGTTGAAGATAGCGATCTCTCGGTTCCAATGGACATTTGAGCGGATTTTTCTATGCTTCTGGTTATTTTCTACATTTTCTATAATATATGGATCTTTTTATTAAATGATATTATTTTTATAGCCTAACTTTGTCTTCTTTTTTTCAATTGCTGATGGCCATCTCCTAGTTTAAACTGACATTTTTGCGCATTTTTCTGATTTAGGGGTTATTTTTTTATATTTTAAGGAAGATATGGATCATTTTATAAAATGATATGATCTTTTGGCCTAATTTTATTTTCTCTTATTTTTTTAATTGATGATGGCGATCTCCTAGTTATAACTGTCATTTTAGCGGATTTTTTGATCTCGAGCTATTTTTACATTTTCTGGAAGATATGGATCTTTTTATTAAATCGTTTGATTTTTTTACCTAATTTTGGCTTTTCTTATTTTTCAGATGAAGATAGTGATCTCCCGGTTTCGACGGACATTTTTGTGGATTTTCTGAGCTACATGCTATTTTCTACATTTTACGTAAGATATGTATGTTTATATCAAATGATATGATTTTATAGCCTAATTTTGTCTTCTCTTATTTTGACCTTTAAGATGGTGATCTCCCAATTCTAACAGACATTTTTGTGTATTTTACTTAGCTCGGAGCTATTTTCTGTATTTTTGGGAAGATACAGATCTTTTATTAAAATTATATGATGTCAGCATAGTCTTCAATTATTTTTCAGTTCAAGATGGCTATTTCTTTGTTTCAACAGACATTTTTGTCGATTTTTCTAAGCTTGGGTCTATTTTCTGCATTTTCTGCAAGATATGGATCTTTTTATTTAATGATATCATTTTGGCCTAATTTTGTCTTCTCATATTTTTATGAAGATGTCGATCTCCCTGTTGCAACATATATTTTTGAGGATTTTTCTGTGCTCGGAGCTATTTTCCATATTTTATGGAAGATATGGATCTTTTTATTAAATGATATGATTTTTATAGCCTAAGTTTATCTTCTCTTATTTTTCAGTTGAAGATGGCGATCTCCAGCTTCCAATAGACATTTTTGTGAATTTTTCTGAGCTCGGTGCGCTCTTATATATTTAATTTAGGAAATGGATCTTTTTATTAAATGATGAGTTTTATAGCCTAAGTTTGTATTCTCTTATTGTCTAGTTGAAGATACCGATCTCTCGGTTCATGCGAACATTTTTGCGGATATTTCTGACCTCGAGCCTATTTTCAATATTTCTTGAAGATATGGACCTTTTTATTAAATAATATGATTTTTGGTCCTAATTTTGTCTTCTCTTATTTTTTCAGTTGAATATGACGATATCCCAGTTCAAACAGACCTTTTTGTGAATTTTTCATAGCTCTGGGCAACTTTCCACATTTTCTATAAGACATGTATATTTATATTAAATGATATACTTTTTATATCCTAATTTTTTGGCTTCTCTTATTTTTCAATTGAAGATGGCGATCTTCCGGTTACAACATAAATATCTGCGGATTTTTCTTAGATCGGGACTATTTTCAACATTTTCTAAAAGATATTGATCATTTTATTAAATGATATGATGTTTTGGCCTTATTTTGTCTTCTTTTTTCTGTTGAAGATGGCGATCTCCATGTTCCAACAGACATTTTTACATATTTTTCTGAGCTCGAGACAATTTTCTACAGTTTTCTTGAAGATATGTACCTTTTTATTAAATGATTTGAATTTTATCGCCTAATTTTGTTCTCTTATTTTTTTAATTGAAAATGTAGATTTCCCGGTTCCAACAGAAATTTTTGCCGATTTTTCCTGAACTTCGGACTATTTTCTACATTTTCTGAATGGTATGAATCTTTATATTAAATGATATGATTTTTATTGCATAATTTTATCTTCTCTTATGTTTTTCGTTGAAGATGGCAAACTCCCGATTACAACAGACATTTTTGCAGATTTTTCTGAGCTACGTGTTATTTTCTATATTTTCTGTAAGATATGAATATTTATATTAAATAATATGATTTTTATAGGCTAATTTTGTCTTTTCTTATTTTTTAGTTAAGATGGTAATCTCCCGGTTCCAATGGATATTTTTACGTATTTTTAAGAGCTCGGTGCTATTTTTCTAAATTTTCGGTGAGATACAGATCATTTTATTAAATGATAAGATTTTTTTGACCTAATTTTATATTCTCTTTTTAAGTTGTAGATGGCCATCTCCCGATTCCAACGGACATTTTTTATTATATTTCTGAACGCAGTGCTGTTTTTCTACATTATCTGGAAGATATGTTTCTTTTTATTAAATGATATGTTTTTGGCCTAATTTTGTCTTCATTTATTTTTCATTGAAGATGGCGATCTCCCGGTTCTAACAGACATTTTTACGGTTATTTCTGATCTCCGGGCTATTTTCTACATTTTCTGTATGATATAAATCTTTTTATTAAATGAATGATTTTTATAGCCTAAATTAGTCTTTCCTTATTTTTCAGTGGAAGATGGTGATCTCCTGGTTCCAAAGGATATTTTTGCGGATTTTTCGAACTCGAGGCTATTTTCTATATTTTCTGGAAGATATGTTTATTTTTATTAAATGATATGATTTTTGGCCTTATTTTGTCTTCTCTTATTTTTCAGATGATGATGGCGATCTCCCGGGTCCAACGGACATTTTTGCAGATTTTTCTGATTTATGGGTTATTTTCTATATTTTCTGTAAGAGATGTATCTTTATATTAAATGATAGGATTTTATAGCCTAATTTTGTCTTCCCTTATTTTCTTTTAAAGATGGCTATCTCCCAGTTACAATGGACATTTTTACTGAATTTTATGAGCTCGGTGTTATTTTCTACATTTATTGAATATTTGACATTTTTATCAAATGATATGCTTTTTGTAGTCTAATTTTATCTTCTCTTATTTTTCAGTTGAAGATGGCGATCGTTTGATTCCAACGGACATTTTTATGGCTTTTTCTGAGCTCGGGGCTATTTTTCTACATTTTCTCGAAGAAATGTATCTTTTTATTAAATGATAGGATTTTGGCCTAATTTTATCTTCTCTTATTTTTTTCTCTTGAAGATGTCGATCTCCCGGTTTCAATGGATATTTTTGCGGGATTTTTCTGAGCTCTGTGTTATTTTCTACATTTTCTATAGGGTATGAATCTTTATATTAAATCTTATAATTTTTATAGCCTAATTTTTTCTTCTTTTATTTTTAAGTTGAAGATGGCGATCTCCCGATTCCAACAGACATTTTTAGGTATTTTTCGACGTTCGAGGCAATTTTCTACATTTTATTGGGGACATGGATCTTTTATTAAATGAATGATTATTATAGCCTAAGTTTGTCTTCTTTTATTTTTCAGTTGAAGATGGCGATCCCCGTTCCAATGGACTTTTTATGGATCTTTTTTTATTAAATGATATGATTTTCATAGACTAAGTTTATCTTCTCTTATTTTTAATTTGAAAATGGCGATCTCCCGGTTCCAATGGATATTTTTGAGGATTTTTCTGACCGTGCGACTATTTCTACATTTTCTGAAAGACAAGAATCTTTTTATTAAAGGATATGATTTTTGGCATAATTTTGTCTTCTCTTATTTTTTCAGTTGAAGATAGCGATTCCCCGGTTCCAACAGAAATTTTTGCAGATTTTTTGGCTCGGAGCTATTTTCTACATTTTATGAAAGAAATGGATATTTACATTAAATGATATTATTTTTATAGCATTAGTTTATCTTCTCATATTTTTCAGTTGAATATCGCGATCTCCTGGTTTTTGCGAATTTTTTTAGCTCGGGTCTGTTTTCTACCTTTTCTGGAAGATATGGATCTTTTGATTAAAAGGTTTTATTTTTAATCCTAATTTTGTATTTCCTTATTTTTCAGTTTAAGGTTGCGATCTCCCGGTTTCATATCATTCAATCCAACAGACATTTTTGATTATTTTCCTAAACTCCGGGCCATTTTCTAAATTTTCTGTAAGATATGAATATTTATATTAAATGATATGATTTTATAGCCTAATTTTGCCTTCTCTTATTTTTAAGTTGAAGATGGCGATCTTCCGGTTCCAACGAACATTGTGGATTTTTCTGAGCTCGTGGTTATTTTCTGCATTTTCTGACAGATAGACTTTTTATTAAATGATATGATTTTTTGGGCCTCATTTCGTCTTCTCTAATTTTCAGTTAAAGATGGCAATCTCCTGATTTATCGTACATTTTTGCTGATTTTCTTAACTCCAGGCTAATTTCCCCATTTTCTACAAAATATGGATCATTTTATTAATTGATATGATATTTTGGCCAAATTTTGTCTTCTCCTATTTTCATATTGCAGATGGCAATTTCCCAGTTCCAACAAATATTTTCGCGTATTTATCCGAGGTACGTGCTATTTTTGACATTTTCCGAAACATATGGATCTTTATTTTAAATGATATAATTTTAAGGCCAAATTTCGCCTTCTTATTTTTCAATTGAAAATGGCGATCTCTCGGTTCCAACTGACATTTTTGCGGATTTTTCTGTGTTTCGAGCTATTTTCTACATTTTATTGAAGATACGGATCTTTATATTTAAGATGAAGATGGTGATCTTTCGGTTCCAATGGACATTTTGCGGATTTTTCTGAGCTCCAGGTATTTTCTACATTTTCTGTAAGATATGAATCTTAAATGATATGATTTTTATATCCAAATTTTGTCTTTTGTTATTTTCCAGTTGAAGATGGTGATCTCTCTGTTCCAACAGACATTTTTGCAGATTTTACTTAGCTCGGAGCTGTTTTTTGCATTTTCTGGAAAATATGAATATTTTTATTAAATGATAATATTTTTGCATAATGTTGTCTTCTCTTATTTTTCAGTTGAAGATGGTGATCTCCCTATTTCATCGGATATTTTTGCAGATTTTTCTGAGCTCGGGTCTATTTTCTACATTTTCTAGAAGACATGGATCTTTTAATTAAATGATATCATTTTGGCCTAATTTTTTCTTCTCTTATTTTTCAGTTGAGGATGGCGATCTCCATGTACCAATTGCCATTTTTGCGGATTTTCCTGTACTCGAAGCTATTTTCTAAACTTTATTGAAGAAATGGATTTTTTCGCCTAATTTTGTTTTCTCTTATTTTCCAATTGAAAATGTCAATCTCTCAGTTCCAACAGACATTTGTGCGGATTTTTCTGAGATCGGTATTTTTTCTATATTTTCTGGAAGTTGTGTATATTTTTATTAAATGATATGACTTTTTTGTCTTCTCTTATTTTTTAAAGTTGAAAATGGCGATCTCCCTGTTCCAATGGACATTTTTGCAGATTTTTCTGAGCTCCCGATAATTTTATACATTTTCTGTAAGATATGAATCATTATATTAATTGATATGATTTTTATAGCCTAATGTTTGTCTTCTCTTATTTTTGTAGTTCAAAATGGTGATCTCCCGGTTCAAACTGACATTTTTACGTATTTTAATTGGCTCGGAGCTATTTTCTGTATTTTTTGGAAATATGAATCTTTTATTAAATGATATGATTTTTGGCATAATTTTGTCTTCTCTTATTTTTCTGTTGAATATGGCTATCTCTCTGTTCCAACAGACATTTTTGTCGATTTTTCTGCACTCGGTGTTATTTTCTTCATTTTCTACAAGATATGAATCTTTTTATTAAATGTATCATCTTGGCCTAATTTTGGCTTCTCTTATTTTTAGTTGTAGATGGCAATCTCCCTTTTGCAACGGACATTTTTGCAGATTTTTCTATGCTCGGAGCTATTTTCTACATTTTATTGAAGATATGGATCTTTTTATTAAAAAATATGATTTTAGCCTAAGTTTGTCTCCTCTAATTTTTCAGTTGAAGTTGGAGATCTCCCAATTCCAACGGACATTTTTGCGGATTTTTCTGAGCTTGAGACTATTTTTCTACCGGTTCTAAGAGTTATGGATCTTTTTATTAAATGATATGATTTTTGGCCTAATTTTTGCTTCTCTTATTTTTCTGTTGAATATGGTGATCTTCCTGTTCCAAAGGACATTTTTGCATATTATTCTGACATCGAGGCAGTTTTCTAAATTTTTCTTAAAGATATGCATCATTTTATTAAGTAATATTATTTTGACCTAATTTTTGTCTTCTCTTATTTTTAAGTTGAAGATGGCGATTTACCGATTCCACAGACAGTTTTGCAGATTATTCTGACCTCGGGATATTTTCTAAATTTTCTGAGAGATATGCATCTTTTTATTAAATAATATGATTTTGGCCTAATTTTGTCTTCACTTATTTTTGAGTTGAAGATGGCGATTTGCCGGTTCCAGCGGACATTTTTGCGGATTTTTCACAACTCGTAGATATTTTATACATTTTATGTAAGATAAGTATCTTTTTATTTAATGATATGATTTTTTATATCCTACTTTGTCTTTTATTATTTTTTCTGTTGAATATGGCTATCTACCAATTCCAACAGACATTTTTACTGATTTTTCCTAGTTTGGGGCTATTTTCTAAATTTTATGGAAGATATATATCTTTTTATTAAGGCTTGATTTCGGAAAACTACCTCATACTTTCGCTGAATTCCAAAAAAATACCTATTATTGTGATATAATCGCAAAACTACCTCATACTTTTCAGGTTTCGATAAACTCACTCATACTTTGGTTTCGTAGAACTACCTCATACTTTGTTTAATTTTGTATAACTACCTCATATTTTGGTTTAATTTTGTAGAGCTACCTCATAGTTTTATATATGTGGGATGGTGAGGAGGGAGGAGTGCAAGGGTGGGAGGAAGTGGTGGATGAGTGTGGTGGTGGGGGGTGCTACGGTGGACGGATGGGGAGGGGGGCGGTTGAGGGGGGAGGGGGCGGTTGAGGGGGGAGGGGAGGGGCACGAGGGTGGCAGTGGGTGGAAGGGGGATGTGCGACGGTGGGTGGATAGGGGATGGTCAGCGATGGATGTAGGGCGAAGGGTGGCGGTGGGGGAAGGGGAGGACGGTGGGGGTAGTGGAAGGAGGGCAGTGACATGTGTAATGGGGATGGGCGGCGATGTGTAGAGGGCGAAGGGCAGCGATGGGTAGAGGGGGATACATGGATGAGGGAGTTTATCGAAACCTTAAAATTATGAGGTAATTTTGCGAGTATATCAAAATAAGAGATATTTTTTGAGAATTCAACGAAAGTATGAGGCAGTTTTCTGAAATTAAGCCTTTTATTAAATGATACGATTTTTTGGCCTAATTTTGTCTTCTCTTATTTTTTAAAGTTTAATATGGCATTCTCACAGTTCCAACGGACATTTTTGCGAATTTTTGACCTACAGTCTATTTTCTAGATTTTCGGGAAGTTATGGATCTTTTTAGTAAATAATATGATTTTTGGCCTAATTTGTCTTCTCATATTTTTCAGATGACGGTGGCGATGTCCTAGTTCCAACCGATTTTTTAGTGGATTTTTCTGAGTTCGGGGCCATGATCTACATTTTGTGGAAAATCTGAATCATTTTATTAAATTATATGATATTTTTGCCTAGTTTTGTCTTCTCTTTTTTAGTTAAAGATGTTGTTCTCCCAGTTCCAACAGATATTTTTGCAGATTTTTATGACCAAGAAGGCTATTTTCTACATTTTTGGAAGATATGGATCTTTTTATTATATAATTTTATTTTTAAGCCTAATTTTGTTTTCTCTTATTTTTCAGGTTAAGATGGCGATCTCCGTTTTTTCTGAGCTCCTGGCTATTTTCAAAATTTTCTGTAAGATATGTATCTTTAAATTAAAATATATGATTTTTATAGCCTAATTTTGTCTTCTCTTATTTTTCAGTTGAAAATGGGATCTCCTGGTTCAAACAAATAGTTAGCTCAGAGCTATTTTCATTTTTTCTGAAAGATATGTATCTTTTTATTAAATGATATGAATTTTTTTGCCTAATTTTGTATTCTCTTATTTCCAAGATGAAGATATCGATCTCTCTGTTCCAATAGACATTTTTGTGGATTTTTCTATGCTCGTGGCTATTTTCTGTATTTTTGGAAGCTATGGATCTTTTTATTAAATGATATCATTTTGGCCTAATTTTATCTTTTCTTATTTTTGTAGTTGAAGATGTAGATCTCCCTGTTCCAACGGACATTTTTGGGGACTTTTCTGTGCTTGTGGCTATTTTCTATTTTTTATTGAAGATATGGATCTTTTTACTAAACGTTAAGATTTTTTAGCCTAATTCTGTCTTCTCTTTTTCAGTTGAAGATGTCGATCTTCTGTTTCCAACGGCTATTTTTATTGGTTTTTCTGAGCTCGGGACTATTTTTCTACATTTTCAGGAAGTGATGGATCTTTTTATTAAATGATATGAATTTTTGGCCTAATTTTGTTTTCTCCTATTTTTCAGTTGAAGATGTCAATCTCCCGGTTCCTACAGACATTTTTGCTGATTATTTTGACATCAGGGCTATTTTCTAAATTTTCTGGAAGATATGGGTATTTTTATTACATGATAACATTTCGACCTAATTTTGTCTACTCTTATTTTTCAGTTGAAGAAGACGATCTTCCAGTTCCAATGGATTTTTTACAGATTTTTCGAAGTTCGATGCTATTTTTATACATTTTGAGGAAGATATGGATTTTTATTAAATGATATGATTTTTATATTCTACGTTTTTCTTCTCTTATTTTTTAAATTGAATATTGCGCTCTACTAGTTCCGGTGGAAATTTTTATTGCTTTTTGTTAGCTTGGGGCTATTTTTCTTCATTTTATTGAAGATATGAATCATTATATTAAATGATATGATTTTCTGACTTAATGTTGCCCTGTCTTATTTTTCAGTTGAAGATGGCATTCTCCTGGTTCCAACGAAGATTTCTGTGGATTTTTTTATTTAGATGATATTTTCTACATTTTCTAGAAGATATTGATATTTTTATTAAATAATATAATTTTTTGACCAAATTTTGTCATCTCAATTTTTTTTTAGATGAAGATGTCGTTCTCCCGGTTCCAACGGACATTTTTGTAAATTTTTCTAAGCTGCGGGCTATTTTCTACATTTTCTGTAAGATATGCATAGTTAGATTAAATGATATGATTTTATAGCCCGATTTTATCTTCTCAAATTTTTCAGTTGACGATGGCGATCTCCCGGTTCCAACAGACATTTTTGCGGATTTTTCTGAGCTCGGGGCTATTTTCTACATTTTAAGAAAGATATGACTCTTTTTATTAAAGGATATGGTTTTTGTAGACTAATTTTGTCTCCTCTTATTTTTCGGTTGAAGATAACGATCTCTCGCTTCCAACATACATTTTTTTCGGATTGTTTTGAGCTCCGGACAATTTTTCTAATTTTCGTGAAATTATGTATCTTTTTATTAAATTATATAATTTTTGGCCTCATTTTGTCTTTTCTTATTTTGAAGTTAAAGATGGAGATCTCCCAGTTCCAACTGATATTTTATGGAGTATTCTGACCTCATATCTATTTTCTAAATTTTCTAAAAGATATGGATCTATCTATTAAATGATATGATTTTTAGCCTTATTTTGTCTTCTCTTATTTTTCAGTTGAAGAAGGCGATCTCTCGGTTCTAGTAGATATTTTTGCAGATTTTTTGGGCTCGGTGCAATTTTCTATAATTTACGGAAGATATGGGTCTTTTTTAATTGATATGATTTTTATATCCTACGTTTGTCCTCTCTTATTTTTTTCAATTGAAAATGGCGATTTACCGGTTACAACAGATATTTTTGCCGATTTTTCTTAACTTGAGGCTATTTTTCTACATTTTCTGAAAGATATGAATCTTTTCATTAAAAGATATGCTTTTTGACCTAATTTTGTCTTCACTTTTTTCAGTTGAAGATCGTGATCTCCCATTTCCAACAAATAACATTAAATCTAAATTCATGGGGAAGCTGAAGAGTCAAGTGCAACAACCAATCTGAATTCATTGGGAAGCTAAAGAGTCAAGTACAACAACCACCTTTAAATCTGAATTTACTGGGGAGATCTAGACCCAAGAAGCATAAACTTATGAATTATAAATGTAATTTCCGTGCATGACATAGGCTCATAATTTCAGGTTGTCTTTTGGTCTTCCCTAGGTCACATTTATGTCTTTTACTTATTCCAGGTCATTATGATGATTAGTGGGCTACCAAAAGCCATTAGTTGTCCTTAATTAGAGAGTCTTTTAAGCTTCCAAAACATACATATAAATAGAGCATGTAATCCATTTGTAAGAAGCATCAATCAATCAGATTATCAATTCAGAATTGAATGTTCTTCACAAATTGTTGTTAGTTCCTTTAGCTCTTGTGAAACCTTGCATTGTCAATCTTCCTTTTAAGATTGGTGTTCGCAAAAGCCCCTAATTCGTGCTTTAACCCAAGTGCGTTGCTGTGTGGATTGGTTAAATTCGTGTTCGTGGTTGGCAAGTGGTCTAAGTAGCAGATCGCGTTCCTATAACGTTGGTTAGCTATTTGTATTTTTCAGGTCAGTGAACTGTCTTTGTTTAGAGCTTATCACTCCTTTTTTCCTTTCTTTGAGTTTGAAGTTTGTGCTCATATCCTTCTTTTTAAGTTTGTTCCGAGTTCCTTGAATAACCTACGCCTCGAAAATCGGGCCACCTCCCGGTTTCACATCAATGGCGATCTCCCGGTTCCAGCGGACATTTTTGCAGATTTTTGACCTCGAGCCAATTTTCTATATTTTCTGGAAAATATGGATCTTTTTATTAAATAATATGATTTTTGTGTCTAATTTTGTCTTCTCTTATTTTTTTTGTTGAATAGGGCAATCTCCCAGTTCCAACGGACCTTTTTACAAATTTTTCTTAGCTCCGGACAATTTTCTACATTTTCTGCAAGACATGGGATCTTTATATTAAATGATATAAATTATAATTTTGTCTTCTCTTATTTTTCAGTTGTAGATGGCGATCTTCAGATTCCAACTGAAATTTTTGCAGATTTTTCTGAGATCAGGGCTATTTTCTACATTTTCTAAAACATATGGATCATTTTATTAAATGATATGATTTTTGGCCTTATTTTATCTTCAGTTCTTTTCTGTTGAAGATGGCGATCTCCCGGTTCCAACATACATTTTTGCGTATTTTTTGAGCTGGGGGCTATTTTCTATATTTTATGGAAGATATGAATCTTTTTATTAAATGAAATGATTTTTATAGCCTAAGTTTGTCTTCTCTTATTTTTCAGTTGAAGATGGTGATCTCTTGTTTCCAACGGACATTTTTGTGGTTTTTTTAGCTCGGGGCTATTTTATACAGTTAATTGAGGATATTGATCTTTTATTAAATAATGATTTTATAGCCTAAGTTTCTCTTCTCTTATTTTTTTAGTTGAAGATGGCGATCTCCCTATTCCAACGGACAATTTTGCGGATTTTTCTGACATCGAGACTATTTCATATATTTTCTGGAAGATATGTATCTTTTAATTAAATAATATGATTTTTGGACATAATTTTGTCTTCTCTTATTTTTTTTCGTTGAATATGACGATCTCCTGGTTCCAACATACCTTTTTGCCAATTTTTCTTATCTCCTGGCAATTTTCTACATTTTTTGTAAGACATGGATCATTATTCTAAATGAGATACTCATTATACCCTTATTTTGCTTCTATTATTTTTTTGCTGAAGATGGCAATCTCCCCGTTCCAACAGACATTTTGCGCATTTTTCTGAGATTGAGACTATTTTCTATATTTTCTAAAAGATATTAATATATATTAAATCTTCTGACTTTATAGCCTAATTTTGTCTTCTTATATTTTTCAGTTGAAAATGGCAATCTCCCGATTCCAACAGACATATTTAGGAATTTTTCTGAGCTCGGGGCTATTTTCTACATTTTATTGGAGACATGTATCTTTTTATTAAATGATATGATTATTATATCCCAAGTTTGTATTCTCTAATTTTTCAGTTGAAGATGGCGATCTCTTGGTTCCAATAGACATTTTTTGGATCTTTTTATTAAACGATATAATTTTCGTATACTAAGTTTGTCTTCTCTTATTTTCAGATGACAATGGCGGTCTTCTGGTTCCAACGCACATTTTGGCGGATTTTTCTGACCGTGAGTCTATTTTCTACATTTTTTGAAAGACATTGATCTATTTATTAAATGATATGATTTTTGGCATAATTTTGTATTCTCTTATTTTTCAGTTGAAGATTGTTATGACTAATGTGGACCAGCCCGAATCACAACGGCCCACGGCCCAGCCTCAAAGGGGACGCCAACTAGAGAAGACGGGCCCGCCCGGAAGGGCCCACGGACGGGGCTGAAGGCCCAGCCACTCCACCCTCGGGGGCACCCGACTAGCCCCCATTCGGCCGGATCAACCGCCCCTCGGAATCCGCGATCCCATAATGGCCATTAACGGACCTGTTAATGGGTCACCCCTCCACTACGCGCGAGTGGGAGGAGGCGGAGGCGGATCGTGGGGACGTGAGAGGAGGCGGGACGTGGGGCAATCATGAGGGACCCTATAAGGGGAAGGCCAGGACGACGGAGAGGGGGATCGAGACTCAGGTAATCAACAGAGAGGTACTCCATCAACGACCTAGGCCTTCGCCACTCCATTTCCTCCCTCCCCAAACTCGCGCCGCCTGGGTTGACGTTCCGGCTTCCTTACAAGCCGGATCTCCCCCGCCGAGTATCCCTTCAGACCTTGATCTGACTTAGGCATCGGAGGGGATTTGGCCGGAACCTAGGTCCGGCCTCCCTGACGAGTTTACTCATCTGTCCAGGAAGAAGATAACCGAGGCACCGAGGCTACCCCTCAGCGTCGGTCGGCTACCCCCATCGCAGTCGTCAGCTGGACGGCTGCACATGCACCAACCCACTTGCAAGGCGTTGAGGCTACCCCTCGACGCGGACCCGACCGAGGCCGAGCGCGACCCAGCCGAGGCCGAGCGCAACCCACCGAGCCGAGGCTTCTCCTCAGCTCCCCGAAGGCAGAGGATCGACGCAGCCCGGGGACTCCCCCGTCTGCGCCTGACCCTCCTTCCTCCCACGCCGACAACAAGCGGGCTCGGTGATCCCAAGGGACCCCCAAGTCGGTCCCTTGACCACGTTGACTGCACAACCGACTGTCAACGAACTGTGGTGAGAAAACACCCGTAAACATCTGGCGCCGTCTGTGGGAACGAACTAACACCCACTTCAAACCACCAAGATGGAACCCATCGGCAATGGCCTGGGGCGCATGCCACCCATCCCGGAGGAGGGCGCATACCACGCCCCCGCCGAGAACCCGAACGGTCACACCGCTGGAGAGACCGACGACACCCGGCTGGCCACGCAGGGGCAACTCCTAGCCTACGCGCATGAGACCAACACCAACATCCAAACCTTAGTCGCGACGATTCAACAACTCGTCAGCAGCACTCCCCCCCCGAGGGCGGGGAGGGACAGGCCTACCGCCAGGAAGAGAATCGCCGACCTCTTCGCTCTGCCGTGGTTGCCGACCAAGGAAAAGGAGTGCACAATATGGAGAGGAGGTTCACCATGCCCGGGTTTTCCCCGGTGCGGTCTCCCACTCCCACCTCATTCAGAGAAGGAAATGGGGGTGACTTGGAGCGGACGGACGACGTCTCGAGGACGGCCTCGTCCGCACATCTGGGATCGTACAAACGTAGGCGGGATGATCGCCGGTCAGCGAGCGTCCGGTCTTACCAGAGCGGAGGCAGCCGACGAGCAAGGACCCACCACCAGAAGAGCCGGAAAGAATGTTCGCGTCGATCGAGTCCGGCACCCAAGATGGCGAAGACCCAAGAGGAGGTCAAGCTTCCGTCGGCCCCCCCGTTGCGGTCGAACGGTAAGGAGGCGGGCGAAGGGGAGCGACCAGGGTGCATCAGCGGAGAACAATGCCACTGACTCAGAGGATAACCGAGGCGCGGATACCCTCGAACTTCAAGGTACCGACACTGGAGAAATACAACGGCGTCAGCGACCCCGCGGATCAAGTGATGGACTACGAGGGGGTCATGGTGTTCCAGGGGGCCGATGACACCCTGCTCTGCAGGGGCTTCTACTCCACCCTAGGGGGGTGCGGACCTAGTACCTCAGCCTGCCCGGTCGGTCGATAGACAGCTTCGAGGAGCTCACTCGGTTGTTCTGCAAGCAATTTATGGCCGGGCGGTAGGTAAAACCTGATTCGGAACACTTGTTCAGTGTGGTACAGGGACCGGCCGAATCTCTGAGACACTTCATGCATCGCTTCAACGTGGAGTGATTGAGCGTGGATAGCTGCCCCGAGCTGGTTGTGAAGGCGGCCCTGAAAAAGGGCCTACAACATAGGGGCTTGAAGAAATCGCTACACAGCGATCCATCGAAGGACCTCGCCGGGATTATGGCCCGAGCAGAACGCTTCATGCTGACAGAAGAGGCCCTGGCCGTGGATGAGGGTAAGACCAGGCGAGGGATCAAGCACGATGAGAACGAGCGTCGCGGCACGGAGGAGCATCGGCAAGAGAAGAGGGCCAGAGGAAGACCACGGAGGGAAGAGCCACGGCACTCCTCGGTGACCACCGCCCCGGACGTGATCCTAGCGCAAGCCCAGAAGGAGGGACATATGAGCTGACCTCCCCGAAGGATGAAGAAAGGCGGGAGGGATGAAGAGAAGTACTGCAAGTACCACAAAGACAACGGCCACGATACCGACGACTATTAGCACCTGAAGAAAGACATCGAGAAGCTTGTGAGCCGGGGGCACCTGAAGAACTCCGCCAACGACCCCGCCTCGGGAGAAGGAACGTCCAAACAGCAGGACAAGGGAAAAAGGGTGGACGTGGTCCAGACGGTTATGCGTATCATCGAGTGAGGGGATAGAGTAAACAGTCGCCGCTTCACCGGGGGAGGGCTACCCAGCCAGAACCTCCCCTGTCTTTTGTCGCCTTTTCCTTTTTTCATTACTCCAAATGTACTGTCTCATGGAAATGAAGGCATACACTGTCAGTGCAGATTCAATCACATGTTTTGAGCAGACGATTCGGGACACATATGAGGACTCAATCAAGGCAACCACGGTTAACCATTAAGTGGGAGGAATGTCGCCCCCCAGAGAATTTGCTAGTCGAGCCCGAGGACCGAAGCGGACCACCCGCTCATAAGGCTGGGGGCAACTCCCCCAGTAGACGGGCACGACGGCCGGTCATAAGCCGAGGGTTACTCACCCCTGCGGATCGAGCAGAACCGCCCACTCGTAAGGCTGGGTGCAACTCCCCCAGCAAACATGCACGACGGTCGGTCATAAGCCGAGGGGTACTCACCCCTATGGACCGAGCAGAACCGCCTGCTCATAAGGCTGGGGCAACTCCCCCAGCAGACGGGCACGACGGCCGGTCATAAGCCGAGGGGTACTCACCCCCGTGGACCGAGCAGAACCGCCCGCTCATAAGGTTGGGGGCAACTCCCCCATCCGACGGGCACGACGGCCGGTCATAAGCCAAGGGGTACTCACCCCCGCGGACCGAGCAGAACCGCCCGCTCATAAGGCTGGGGGCAACTCCCCCGGCAGACGGGCACGACAGCTGGTCATAAGCCGAGGGGTGCTCACCCTCGCGGACCGAGTAGAACCGCCCGCTCATAAGGCTGTGGGCAACTCCCCCAGCAGACGGGCACGACGGCCGGTCGTAAGCCGAGGGGTACTTACCCACGCAGACCAAGAGAACCGCCCACTCGTAAGGCTGGGTGTAACTCCTCCAGCAGACGGGAACGACGGCCGGTCATAAGCCGAGGGGTACTCGCCCCCGCAGACCGAGCGAAACCGCCCGCTCGTAAGGCTGGGGGCAACTCCCCCAGCCAATGAGCACGACGACCGGTCATAAGCCAAGGGGTACTCACCCCCGCGGACCGAGCGAAACCGCCCGCTCGTAAGGCTGGGGGCAACTCCCCCAGCCAACGAGCACGACGGCCGGTCATAAGCCAAGGGGTACTCGCCCCCACAGACCGAGCGAAACCGCCCGCTCGTAAGGCTGGGGGAAACTCCCCCAGCCTACGAGCACGACGGCCGGTCATAAGCCGAGGGGTACTCACCCCCGCGGACTGAGCGAAACCGCCCGCTCGTAAGGCTTGGGGCAACTCCCCCAGCCAACGAGCACGACGGCCGGTCATAAGCCGAGGGGTACCCGCCCCCGCAGACCGAGCGAAACCGCCCGCTCGTAAGGCTGGGGGCAACTCCCCCAGCTAATGAGCACGACGGCCGGTCATAAGCCGAGGGGTACTCACCCCCGCAGACCGAGCAAAACCGCCCGCTCGTAAGGCTGGGGGCAATTCCCCTAGCCAGCGAGCACGACGGCCGGTCATAAGCCGAGGGGTACTCACCCCCGCGGACCGATCAAAACCACCCGCTCGTAAGGCTGGGGGCAACTCCCCCAGCCAACGAGCATGACGGCCGGCCACAAGCCGAGGGATGACTTCCCTCATGGACCGAGTGACCCACTCGCTCGCCAGGCTGAGGACAATCACCCCGACAGACAGAATCGGCGGGAAGAACGACATCCCAAGCCAGACAAGCCCGGGACAACACCCCTAGACGAGGGCGACGATGCCCGTCCGGTCTAGGAACATTGAAGGCTATTCCAAAGGGGAGAACCCCCGAAAAAGAGACCAGTGACGCAAGAAGAACTGACTAGAAGAAATCGTTTTCATTAATGGTATGGGTTACATATCACTCAGCAACATCCTCTCAAGCACTGTTGTTGACAACAAAATTTGTCACCCAAGAAAAGAAAAAAGGGGACAAGGTACAAGGGCTCTTCAGGGGCTCGGAGCGCGAGAGATAGCGTCATCTGGGGCCTCACCTTGCTCCGAGCAGCGGGGGTCGGCGTGTCCCGGTGGAGGGGGGATCGGCTCGCGAGCGAGCTCTGTGAACTGCCGGAATGATCCCTGACGACCTCCACTATGCGAGGGGCGAGGAGGTCCTCATAAGTCCCAAAGACCTCCCTCAGGACCGACGCAATCTTCGGCCTTATGGCCGTGTCGACGCCCTTCTCAGCCTCCTCGGCAAAACGGAGCCACCGACGTAGCTCAGCGAGTTGGCCCCAGAGATCCTCCCTCTCCCGCCGGAACTTTTCTTCCGCTTCTCGGCTCAAGTCATGGACATCCACAAGATCTCGTTTGAGATCATGTACTTGAGACTCGAGCTCGTCGGTACGACGGCATTGCTGCCGAGCTTCCATGCGGGCACCTTGAAGGGCTACGTCAGCCTCCCCAGCCCGAGCGTGCTCCTGATTTAGGGAATCCTCGAGGTTCCTCAATCGGGTCGCCCGACGTTGAGCCTCAACAGCCATCGCGGTGGCCTGCAAACGAAAGAGAGGTGGATTATACCAAGGAGGATCGAAGGGCAGGGCAACTATCCGAAAATAACAGGAATTCGAACCTGTCGGAGATGACTGACCAGAGAGTCCGAAAATATGTCCACGGGGGACAACTCCAAGAGGGAATGGTCCCCCGGAAGGACGGAGTCCGTCGCCGGCCGATTCGCCAAGGCCATATCATGGGGCACCGAGTCCCCGGGGGGATCAGCGGGGCCCGCCGAGGCGCTCGGCAGGACGCAGACAGCCCCCAAGACAGAAGGGGTTGCCGAGGAAGTGACGACGGCGTGGGCGGCAGGGTCGGCTGCGACAGTCAGCACGATTGCCTTGCCGGGATCCGTCGGCGCGACGGCGGGAGCCGGAGAAGCGGTGTGCCCGCTGTTCTTCTGCGACTTCTTCCCGTTGGGGCCAGCGGTAACTGGGGGAGAGAGCTTGCGACTCCTGCCCGCGGACGACCAAGGAGCCGATCCGGAACCCTCAACGAGGTGGGGTCGATCCCAGTGACTTCTCCTCCGGGGGGGACCCGATGCGACCCGCGGGGGAGACTTGGCCTCAATCCTCCCCGAAGGAGGCTCGGACCGGCACAACTCTTCATCTACAGAGCGGAGAGGCGCCTGTCCGGAAGAGCTCACACGGCCCCGGCGAGATCTCAGCCGAATAAGCTCGTCAACATCGTGGGCGAATTCGCGGCCAGCCATCCCTGCGAGAGGAAGCGAAATCAGGGTGAGCCAGAGGTTAAACGGAAGGAAGGGAGACAACTTACCGGGGAACCACAGAGTACACTTAAGAAGCAGGTCGTCCAGCAAATGCCAGACCGACCTCTCCTCAAGAGAAAGTGATGACAGGAGGCGGACCGCGGCCCGCTCGGCCTCAGATAAGGTTACCTCCCTGTCGGTTTGTTGCGAACTCCCCCAACCTGTCAAGATCACCGAGACCCGGGGAAAGACAACAAAAACAAAGCTAGAGTCCCAGTTCCCCGACCAAGGGGGCAGACCGAGCAGGCACACCCACCCCGCACGGGCTCGGAGGTACAGCCAAGATCCGAGGCCAACCGTCTGGATCCGGTAAAAGTGAAAGAGGAAGGGGAGAGACGGCTCCAGGCTGTGAGTGATACAAAGCATAATGAACCCGGTCAGCACCGCGACAGAGGATGTCGTTAGCTGGCACAGGGTGACTTTCAAGGAATCCGTGAATTGAATGATAAAAGGGTGGAGGGGGAAGCGGAGCCCCAGATGGAACATCTCGACGTAGACGCCAACCTCGTTACTCTGCGGGAAGCAAATCCGCTCATCTCCAAAGGGAATCCGGACGTCATAGGGATGACATAAATACCTCTCCCGTATTTCCCTAGTGACTAAGAAAGGGGCCATAGATGACGACCGGAGGATCGATGGAGGGATGCCTAATTGCTCGGAAGACGAGGCCACATCGTCCTCAACGGGATCCGGAAAAAGTTTTCCTTTCCCTTTATCCGGGACCCCCGGGAGCGACGAAGGAGCTTTGAGCCCCGAGGGATGGGCACGATCGGGACCAGGCGTCGGTCGCCAGGACGTGTATCGCCTATTCTAAGCATGGCCATAGCCTGAGTTAAAGAGTGGGAGAATTACCTTAATAAGAGCTAGGAAGAAGACAGATGTCGGGAAGAAGAAGCTGGCAGAACAGAGATCAAGAAGGAATGAGCGCGAAGGAGTTGAAGCTCGAGGGATTGGAACGTATATATAGAGGACGATGGTTGGATCTGAACCGCCAAGGGAGAGCACGTGGCGACATCAAGATGGCGGCGATGCTTCGAAAACCGCACCAACAGAAGTTCAAACGAAGCGGTAATAATGAAATTCATTTAATGGCAGAGCCTCGACTGACGCACCCATCGGATCATGAAAGAGTCACATCACCCGAGCCGAATCGACAGAAGCCGAACGGCCCGGGCGATGGGGGCAATTGTTACGACTAATTTGGACCAGCCTGAATCACAACGGCCCACGGCCCAGCCTCAAAGGGGACGCCAACTAGAGAAGACGGGCCCGCCCGGAAGGGCCCACAGACGGGGCTGAAGGCCCATCCACTCCACCCTCGGGGGCACCCGACTAGCCCCCATTCGGCCGGATCAACCGCCCCTCGGAATCCGCGATCCCATAATGACCATTAACGGACCCGTTAATGGGTCACCCCTCCACTACGCGCGAGTGGGAGGAGGCAGAGTCGGATCGTGGGGACGTGAGAGGAGGCAAGACGTGGGGAAATCATGAGGGACCCTATAAGGGGAAGGCCGGGACGACGGAGAGGGGGATCGAGACTCAGGTAATCAACAGAGAGGTATTCCATCAACGACCTAGGCATTCGCCACTCCATTTCCTCCCTCCCCCAAACTCGCGCCGCCTGGGTTGACGTTCCGGCTTCCTTACAAGCCGGATCTCCCCCGCCGAGTATCCCTTCAGACCTTGATCTGACTTAGGCATCGGAGGGGATTTGGCCGGAACCTAGGTCTGGCCTCCCTGACGAGTTTCCTCATCTGTCCAGAAAGAAGATAACCGAGGCACCGAGGCTACCCCTCAGCGTTGGTCGGCTACCCCCATCGCAGTCGTCAGGTGGACGGCTGCTCAGGCACCAACCCACTTGCAAGGCGCCGAGGCTACCCCTCAACGCGGACCCGACCGAGGCCGATCACGACCCAGCCGAGGCCGAGCGCAACCCACCGAGCTGAGGCTTCTCCTCAGCTCCCCGAAGGCAGAGGATCGACGCAACCCGGGGACTCCCCCGTCTGCGCCCGACCCTCCTTCCTCCCACGCCGAGAACAAGCAGGCTCGGCGATCCCAACAGACCCCCAAGTCGGCCCCTTGACCACGTTGACCGCACAGCCGACGGTCAACAAACTGTGGTGAGAAAACACCC